>JAHWXV010593256.1:0-12966 GCA_024586415.1 Phrixothrix hirtus | reverse complement strand
GAATGTTGTAGTGTATGATCAGCGGTATCAGAAACGGTGCAGACATAACTCCAAGTTCTATGTAAATTTAAAAATACTGTTGAAAACGTTATATAAGTCACGTAAAATTTATTAACTTTAAAAATAGTAATTAAAGAAGGCGGGGAAGATGTTGACGACGACCACCAAAAGTAGGCGATCGGCGAAATTGGCAAAAAACTGAGGGAAACATTCTTCGCAAGATTATTCCACATTAACTAAGCAATGTTCAAAAATAACGCTTGGTTGAAGCTTATCAAGACCATGGGTCAACATTAAAAACATTAGTTATTTTCTATATTTCTTAGCTACTGAAGACAGAACAAATTGTTTTCAGTACGATCCAACGGCCAAGACAGAATGTTGAATGGGGAGAGACTTAAATAAATACAGAACATGACGACTAACTTATTTCCAAGACCAAACTGTTAAAAAACATAATTGTTAGACACCATAATTAATAAGTAAACAATTACGTTGTTCTAACATTAGAAATTTAAATAAACTATCATTTAGTATAAATTTCTAAATAATTTTTCTGCAATATAAGATAACCAGTAATATTAAGTGTTAAACTAAGTTTCGCAGATTTTAAAAATTTATAAGTTTATAAGGACTCAAAGTGCCTGTAATAAGGAAATCGCGGGTGAGTTTTAAAATTTGTGTAAAAAAATAAAACTTCAAAGCATTCAGATGTAAAATGGAATTGTGCAATGAAACATTTTACACATTAAATGTTTCTTTAGGATCTGTGTACTTTAAAATTTAAATGTGAATGTTGTTGATTGATTATTTTATTTCATTTGGTTTTTCAATAAATGTAAACATCGTAAAACTTAGTTCTTAGTTGGTGGAATATAATAAAGTCATTCATTAAAATTATTTGGTGGGTTTGCTAGGGCGACTAACGTAAACGTATGACTAGACAGGTTATGCAAAATTTCTCTGCAGGTAAAGAAAAGGATTGTAAATATTAGAATCCGTTATTCTGAAGGGTGTTAACCCTGAACTGGTTGATAAAAATCAATACAGTTCGAACTAGTTTGTGTACTTCAATTCTAAAGCCAAACAAAGATTACATAGCTAAATTACGTAATACAGCAATTTATTATAATTGTTTATAGCTGCCAAACGAAGCAGACGACATCATTTAGCCAGCTCTTTCCCATAAACTTGTTTTATAATATTTGCTAGAGGTACAATTATTTCATTTTGTATCTTTACCTCTCCATAAACCAAAGATTAAAAGTGGTTATAGATTACACTACTCGTTTCTAATGGTAAACTACCAAACATTATCTAAAATAAGCGTGTTTAAACTGCAGTACCGAGAAATTTTCATAGAAGTGCAGAAATATTAATTTTAAGTGTACTTACCATGTTATATACGTTTTCCCAATAATCTAATGTAATGAGCTGAAAAGTTGTGAGCATAGACCATAAAAAATTGTCGAAACTTGTATAACCATGGTTTGGATTTTCACCCACACATAAACAGGTATGAGAAATTGGACAATGCCTTGCTCCTGTTACGTTACCACACAACAATGGTTCACTAGTTTCGTTATTTAATAACCAGTTGTCTGGATTATTGGTCCAACTGGAAAATTCAAAAAATTATTTAATGTATATTTTAAAACTACATATTTAAAAGAACATATATTTTTAAATTACTTTTAAGTCAAATAATTATTAAATGAACTTTAAGAAATTTTTAGAGTCATTGGATATTAATAAAAAATTACTTATATTTCAAACTACATATACAGGGTGTTACTTAATGATATGCTAATATTTAAGGATGCGATTCTTGGGACCGTGTTAAGAAAAATTTTAGATGAACTTATGTTTGAAACGTTTTAACTTTTGAACTAGAGGGTGGGACAGTTTTAAGAAAAACATTTTTTACAATAACTTTGATACAAGATATTTTTCTGAAATTTGGTTTGCACCTTCCATGCACCAAGAAACATTTTATTATAAACAACATTTTTATTTATATGTGACGTTTGTGTGGGATTCGTACTAAATAGTTTTGAAGCAAAAAATGATACGTCACTACTTTTTCTTAAAACAAAAACTATTTTTAAAATTTTCATCAATTTTTGAGAAAATCTGGACCCTTGATTTTATTTTGTCCATCGCATAATTTTCATTAAAAAATAAAAAAGGTATTTTGACATGGCTATATTGCAAATATCTGATCGAAATCAGTTTTAACTTGATTTTTCACTTATAAGGAAAAGCGTGCTGTACAAGATGGCCGAACGTTTTCAAGTATTCATTGTCGCTTTGACGAAACCGATAGTTACCATAAAGGTATCACTGACGATAAACTTCGAACTTTAAGAACACCCGAAATTGAGGCAGCGGTGCCACATGCAATCGAAGACTAGTACCAGGATGATTGCCAGAGTATTGACTATTTGTTACGTAATTTTTTGGCGAATTTTAGTTGTTTGCAAAATTGCATTTTTTTATTATTTTATTATAAATCCTATTTATATTTGACGTTTACAAAAAATTCGTCAATTTCTGTTGCAAAATCAATTAAATTAAAATGTTGATGTTTAAACTAATTAAAAAATAATGTATTTTTTCTGAAGTTTAGAAATAAATGGCTGTTTAATAAAACATGAGAATACTTAATCAAATGTTGCATTAATTCCAGCATGAAGTATTAAATAAAATGTTTTTGAATAAAATTTGACAGTTATTTGAACTGCAAAACTTTTGTAATCTTCTATAGGAACTGAATAAGCACGCGGTCTGGGTTTATTAATTATTAAATCCAGCATTTGGTTAAACATCATTTGTGGTAAATTCAATGATAAAAGATTAAACTTTATTGATTCATCTGTAATGTTTTAAACGAAAACGAGATACTTTAATGCGAAACAATTGTATAGCATAAAAGATAAATGTAGGAAAATTAAGTTTAAAATCTTCCATAAACAAAAAAATTGGGAAACCAGCTCAAATTTCTAAGGCAGCAAAAAAGAAATCTTTCGGTGCCACCAAATATAATAATACACTATTTTGTATTAGATTCTTTAATGAATGGGTGTAGTGAGTTTACAGTTTAAGCTATATTCATTTTAGTAGAAATCAACAACTTTCGTTGATAAAGTAAAATAATAAGTTATTGTTGAATCATGTAATGCATTTACATTACAGTTTTTGTTTGTTTGCTTGTTTTCGTGGCTGAGGGATTGGGATGCGAAATTAGTCCTCTTGGACTAGAACTCTTATATAGCCATTTCGCTATGATTACTAGAATTTTGCCGAATCTGGAGGAGTTCCACCGCCAGTAGAGATTTTTAACGTGCCAAACATGCTAACCATTACACCAGTCGGGGACGGCTTACATTACAGTACAACAAACCTTCCGAATTATTTCTTTTCATTATTTGGTTAGGCCATTATCGTTATTATTTTTATAAATAAGAATGGTATAGTGGAACTTATACGTTTTTATAGGAATTACAGCCTTAATGATCAGAATTTTTATAAGAAACGGCAGCGGCATTACAATGGCTCGTTATATGTTACAATATTTACTTATTTTCACAAAAAGGTCTGATAGGATTTAAAAATAACATAAATGCATGTATTTAGCCTTCAACAGTTCATTATTTATTATTGGAAACTCATTTAGAACAACCCTGTATATTAATCACAAATATTCAACCAGTTGTTTCTAGTTTGGAATTTAAATAGAACATGTCAATCAGGAGATAAGGACGATAAAGGATAAATAACCGAACATAAAAAGATCTAAAAAACATAACTAGATAACATTTATATTTTAATATTTTAGGTGTTTTAAACCACGCCGATATGGCTTAACAATAAAAACTCTGTAGTGACACGTATGTATTTCTGTCAATCATTAGTGGCCACTATTGTGGGAACCAAGTTCATTTGGACTTTAGAAAATCTCTATGATTTTGTCAAACACGTATTGAAAAAGAACAACTGAAAATTTTAGCTTTTTGTAATTTATTTTATTTCAACTTGGAATTTAGTCCCTTATTGACTAGAATAAAGGCACAACAACTCTATACTTGTCTACCTAATTAAACAAAATAGTACGCCATTTTAAACAGTACTAACGATTTGAATTACAAGTTTTCACTGTTCAGTATCAAATAACGATATATCAAAGCACTAGGCGTGGAACTAATGAGTTTGTTTTATAACGACAGCCCACCTTTTTATTAAAAATAGTAAATATCGAGCGGACAACGCTCTCTTCTATTTATAGTGCCATGATAATCAAAATTTAATAGGCAGCTAATAAAAACATACCTAACCTTTATATTCGAAGATAAGGTATTAAAATGAATTTAAATACAATAAATCGTTAGACGTAGTTTTTCTACATTAAAAGTTGAATATCGGAGACGGACCCAGTGACTGAAAAAACTCGTAAAACTAACTAAGCAACTACTGAAAATAATTTTTAAAAACCTTCAGCATCGAAAAAAAACCGTTTGAAGTTTGAGCTTACGCTCAGTAATTTTAAACACAAATTTTTTATTAAATTCTTTAAACAAAATACCTATATACAAGGTTTACAGACGATAGTTACGTTCTTATAACAGATGGTAGAAGACACCAATACAACCAAAAAGGTTTTCACAACAATAGTACAGTCCTCCTGAAAAAATTTAGTAAAAGTCAAAACTTTGTCATGGCAGAATTCAACAACTAATGAATATTTTTTATTGGAAGTTGGCTAGGAAACAGGTTTTATTATACATAATGAAACATTTAATACAATTTCTATAAAGTTAAGGCTTAACCTTAATTTAATAGAATGTATTACATGAAATTATAAATTCTGCTAAACAGGAATTCTGACAACTAGCTAGGGTCGGTAAACTTGTCATTCATAAACAGTCGAAGACCGTTAATGAAATACCCAAATAAATACAATGGTATTAGTTTACGACTTATGGTCGTATTCAGAAAAATCTGATTATGTGTTTATTTACACAATTACGTAAAATTAGACGTGTTTTTCATTATTTGTAAAATTATTGTGTGTTGCTTAACGATAATTAAAGTTAACTCAGATTTACAATTCGTTATTATTGAAGCTAGATCGATGTTCTTGCCCGACTTTTATAATAAGAGGTCAAGAACCAAATAAATTAAATTCAAATTTAACTTGGTAATTTATTTATTGTACATGACTGGAATTCTTGTGTATTGAGTTACGATTAAAAGTTTTGTAATTGCGGATTTGTTACTTTATTAAAAATAGTTAGTTCCTGTTATTTTTTTAAAATCATCCACTGTGATCAAGCTTTACTTGTAATACAATTTTTGTCCGCGACCGCGTATTTATCGTTTAACCAACTTTTTAATAAAGATATACAGATGTTAATATACCCTGTTTTATCCTTTTATACATATTTATAACCCCACTTAACTTGAATAAATTTGTAAAACGGTATTTTAGATTTAGCCGCTATTTAATTAATTTAATGACAGCTAATTACTTTTCAAAGTATAAACTTGTACATATAAATATTTGATAAATTCGACTTTACGATTTATCGTAATTAATAATGAACGTCATTTAGGACAGTGACCTATGGTGGTTAAACCGTCAATAATCTTTATAATTTGACTGTTTTGGGTAATCGCCAACAATAAACGTCCTATCCTTGTAAGAAGTTATTTATATAACAGAAAATGGGTAAGACGATTGAAATAATTTCAATGCAAAGTTACTAAAGTGCAATGATGAGTTTAATTTGCAATATCTAACTCATTGTTGGAGATTGCAAAGAAAGATATACCATCTTGTTTGTTATATTTTCGATTTCCTACCACCCGTGATAAGAATGTACATTATCTTCCTTACACCTGGCGTCGTTTAGGAAATAAAATAGTTCTTTAAAAATTACTGAAAAATTCAATTTAAGCAATATTAACGAAAGGTAAAGAAAATCTTGACCACACATTGTCGCGGTCCGATTTCGTTTCGTGTTCTATTTTTACCGTTTTATAAAATTGAAACTGCATATAAGTCACGTGTTATATATTTAGATTGCCCTTCAGCTTTTACTTTTGTCCTTTTATTTAATTTGTGGGTTTTGAAACAGAAACTTTCTTTTAATAAAAATTCCTTTCTTCCGTGAATGTTTATTTTGTGAATAAGTTTAAAAATATTACACACCTTTAGCTGATTATTATTAGATATTCGGTAATTAATCCTTTAATTTATCTATGCTCGTCCTGTATATAGTTTTTGTTTGATATATGTTTTATATTTGACGGTCAAGGATTTTTGGTTGTGTCTTGTGCACCAACAATCTATTCTTCCAGACAGATATGAACTTCACTTTGAATTTGACTTTTATATGGGCTACGAGTGTATATTCATCTATTAAGTTTAAATTATCTTTTGCCTTAAAGACCCATTTTAAATAGAATGGGGTAAGTTATCTTCCTGATTTTAAGTGAATTCTTAGCTAATTCTTTTTCGTTATTCTCATTTATAGTTTTTCTTATTCCTTCCGTCCTGCTGTACGTTTTACATACTTCCTCTATGTGTGGGCTTTACAAACTTTCGTTCACCTTTTGATTTAAAGGGGACTCATCGAGTTCGAGCATCATAATCAACAGATCCTGGCTTCTGAAGGACGAGGACTCCCATTGTTTAATGTCGTGCTTATTTAATATGATAATTAGTATCGACGTTGCTTCCTAAACATTATACTGAGTGTTCCTGTATATAGTTCACCTTCAATATTTGCGATGCATCACAAAAGCGCCTCTCCTCTTACTTTAGTCTATATGTTCCGCTGTGCGGGAGTACCTTGGACAATTTGAAGGTGTGGCACTCAAAAGCATTACCTACCTTTCTTTTTTCTCCGAAAAATTGTACCTTACATTCAACTGAATATTTTCTGCATTTCCTAGTTTTACAACTGCCCACTTTCAACGCTCTGGTAAAGCTGTTCGAGCCGAGCAACCCTCTCTTTACCACGTGAGTTATCCTTCGTTTCCTTTCCTATTTTCTATCTTTTGCTTTTTTTTATCTAGGACGAAGCTAGCTTACGTGGCAACATTCATCGCTGTCATTAATTATTCGAGCTTTTTAAAGATTTAAAGATGAAAGTAGTGTTCTACGTACATTTTTTGATTTGTTAAAACTTACCTATATAAAATTTATCTATTTATGTGAAAATTGATTAATAAAATCCTTCAATGTACGAGATACTGCAATACATTAAAACTAACATCGTACAATATTTTAGCTGCAATTTTATAATTTGAAGGGAAAAGCTAATTCAGTTGAACCTCAGCAGAAGAACGTGTCCGAGTGATATTCTAATCATAGATACCTTCAGTATTTTAAGTAAAACAAATTCTCATAATACCACTGATTTAACTAAAATAGATGTTAACAATTGTTATAAATGTAAAAGAAATGGAGAAACACTATATAACATCTGAAATTTACCAAAAAATTAAATTTGGGTTTGGTTTTTGGAAAATGGTTAATAAAATAATTAAAAAGGATGCAACAGCAGTTTCATATACAGGATATTTCACAGTACCCGTTCGTTAACAATTTCTCAGCTATTTCACAAGATACAATTTTGAAACTTTACATACGCGTTAGAAAAAAATGTTGGATTTGGGGAAAATATTTTCTATTTTCTACCACTCTTGATTAGACTAGAGGTTAGCTCTAACTTAGTTATCTTAAATAAAAAAGAAAGCTTATTATAATATTTTCGGCTTCTAGATAAAATTTAGATGATTTTAATTAAAGTACCTCACGAAGATAGCTCAATAAGTCGGATGGAAATGAAGCAGGCGATTATTTTCCAACATACTTCCAACCAACTAAATACATTTATTTCAATGATATTCAGTGAAATAAAGTTTATCGAAGCCTGCGAATAACGCGTTTACTTTCATGGGATGAATATTCCTTATCAGCAAGCCAAGTTTTCATGTTTAGGAATAAGTTATAGTCAGAAGGAGCCAAGTCGGCTGCATATGAGACATATGATAGCATTTAGAAGTTCAATTTACATATTTTTGAATGATTGTGATGAAATAAAAAAAAATTGTTTTGCCAAATGGGACTGATTTTCTTTGCTTTTTTCATTAAACTGGTCCAACAACGAAGAATAATACTCTCCAGTTATTTTTCTATCTTTTTGAAGGTAGCCAATGAAAATTATTTCGCAAGTGTCCCAAAAAATAGTTTCTATGGCTTTGCCATTTGCCTCCTTAAGTACAGTTGCTTCGGTGCTCGCAACTGTAATAAATCGGTGCAAAAATTCAGATGTATTACATTTTGTTCATAAATACGACAACCATCTTGTAAAAATTTTTTCATATCCAAAAACCGTAGCCATCAGTTTTCTAGCAGATGTTACAGTTCGAGCTTTCTTTCGAGGTGATATTTCCTCGTGAATCCATTACTTGGGTTCTGGTTATCTCTCAGGAACCCAGTCATCAGTCATAACTTGAAGGGACAAGTTAAAATCGCCAGCTAAGTTTTGCAAATGCCTTCGCAAAATTTCATAGCTATGAAGGTTTTGTTCTGGTGTGAGTAAATACAAAACCCACCTGGCCGACATCTTGTCCATGTTTAAACTGTCATGCACGATGATTATAACGCTTAGTTCGTACGTTTTCAGTACTCAGCTTATTTTTAACAACTTTATGCACGAACTTCGAAGACCATTGCTTCAACTCTTTGAATCATCGCTTCGTTTATTGCTGTTTTTGTACTTTTAAATTTAGACTAATTGTTGATAGATTGACTCTCCCACCAAAACTACTTGGATCACAATTTTATAGTATAATAGGATTGTGCTGCAACCATACCCTTTCGAAACTTTTTCGATTTATTGCCATCTTTGGTCAGAAGTTTTATGACATTCCGGTATTCTATTTTTAATTACCCATTTTTTTCACTATATGGCCAATATTTCATACACTAGTTAACTAAAATTGAACTAAACGTTTTATGCGAACTTAAAATAAGAGTCATCAGTTGTCAATTTTTTCGGGCGTGTCAAATGTTTTTTCATGACTAGGTAGATTTCTTTTCTATTTTTTCTCCTATCTAACAGCGATCATGGATGTAATAATTTTGTGATAGAATAGATGGCATGACAAATCTTTATAGTTTCTTTTTGTTGATAGTGGTAAAATGTTGAAGATGGGCTTCTTTATAATTCGGAATACATGCATATGTCACAATAAATTAGAGAATGTGTAACAGACTGTAGTTAATTAAACAAGTTTAAAAATTAACAAATATTGGATGATTTAAAATTATACATGTGCAGGGATTTAAAATAGATACATTTAAACTTTTGAATGCAACGCCTATGTTAATAAAAGCAAAGACTTTAAATTAATAGCAAATTATGTTTAAAGTACCTTAGCTAAAGCAATACCCTAATTTTCATAGCGATTTGTTTGAGTTGCTAATTATAAGGCATTAATATCACAAAATGAATTAAAGTTAAACGCTGTAAAATCAATGTGCGTTGTGGTCTTAATAAGAATTTAATTGAAACAAGAACGACATTATTTTCAATTTATAATTCATTTTAATATTCTGGTTCTGCTTCTAAAAATAATTGCAGTTTAATGATGAATATATTTTAATTTAAAAGTTAAATTTCACTGTTTCGAAATAATATAGGAATGGCTGCTTTATAATTTGCATAATTGTGGGTTTTAAGTAATTTAATACTCCTAATATTTAATGTTTAAAAAAATTCTTTAAGGGCAATGAATAAATATTTTATAATATCTTAAATGCACTAGTAAATAAATTTGCATTTAATTATTTAAATATAATTAATAAAATAATCGAAAACATTCCCAAAGTCAAATAGTAAATGTAAAACTAACATCATACAATATTTAAGCTACAACCTTTGAAATAATTTGAAGATAAAGATTAAAACTGAAACATTATCTATGCTTAAGGTAGAAACACATAACCGGAACGTGCCCGGACCGGAGCAGTGCCGTTACTCTGTGGAAAAATGGCACCATTGAATTAAACCGAACCGAGACACGTGTCTCGATCCCGTTTAATTCAATGGTGCAATTTTTCCACGGAGTAACGGCACTGCTCCGGTCCGGGCACATCCCGGTTATGTGTGTTTCTACCTTTAAACTGGCACAAGGAAGTACTTGGCATATTTCAGCTTGGCTAAGCTTAATAATAAGAACGGATCCAAGTGACGGTCTAATCACATCGACGATGTGCGTCAAGCTGAATTTTACGAATTTTGTATTGCTATTGATTTTATTTGCATCGTACTGTGCCAAAAACTGTAGTTCGATAACTCAATGCACATTTAAGGTAATCGAAGAAATCAAATTTTTGCTAGCATCGCACTTTTTGATTTTTGTGTTTCTATTAATTATGCAACATTGTGCTGTGTTTGTGCCGTACTTCGCTGAAAACTGTAATTCAGTAATTTAAAGCGCATGCAAAGCAAAACGTTTTCAGAAGATTTCAAGGTTTTCCAGCAGGAGAAAGCCCAAATTGTGAACTTCTTTTCAATTCCGCCGTTTTTAACTAATATAATATAAAATCAATGGTGTTTCAAATACTTATAAAAATCGGGAAATGCATGATATAGTCAAAGTGGGAATGCAGTGTAGGTAATATAAGGCAATACTTTTCTTATGCGACACTCTGAAACATTGTTGCCATAACTATCTGCCGCATTATAACACCGAACAATACTAGAACAGCTTATATTCTTAAGTTACTAAAATGTCTCTAAGCCTCCTTTTGTTCAATTTTTCTAAATGTATGAGTTGTAAAGCCTATTCATTGATCGGTTTTATTGATACATGTATGACGCGACAGGTAATAGTAAATATTATTATCTGTAAACACATTTTTATGGAGTAAGTTTTGAAAAATGATTGAAGTATGTTTAAATATGTAATTATTTACAGCACAAAAAATAAGACAAATTTATTACTCTTTTATATTAACCTAAAAAATTAATAACTATTAATTATATTAATAGTAATATTACAAAGTATGTAATGGAACATCATTCACAGCAATTGAAATAGTAGTTTTCGATACAAGTGCGCTGTCACCCGTTATTTCAGGCGCGAGATTATTTTTATAGAACGGGGCGGAAGCCGAGTTCTGTAAAGAAGATCGATAACATATGTATAATTTAGGAGAATTCATTTGTCGACTGGTATTAAGTCCCTCGTTAGCTCAGTGGTAGAGGAGCTGGGATCGAACCTCAGTCCAGGAACGAATTTTTCTAAATAATATATAGATAATGTATAGATTGTGAAAAGCCCCACGTTGTTGGGACAAATATGTGGAATATCTTTGTTTTAAACCAATTACAATTTAAATTTTTTTTGTATTTGGTTAGTTAAATGCCCCAAGTAGGACGCCAAATATGTGGTAAAACTTAGATTGAACGGCCTTTACGTTATTCACTAAATATGTGGAAAAACTGAGCCCGAACGACCATTAAAATTCCACTATATTAAAATAAATTTATATTTGCTTTTGTTAAGTTAAATGATTTTATTTTTCGTTGCAAGTTTGGTTGCCTAAACTCGAATTTCTATTTACTTTGCGATTAATAAGTTGCCTACCTGTGCTTGATATGATGCAACCCACCCTACAGTTTACTCTAGAAGGAATAACGTTATCTCATTTCAAAACTCCACATTAAAAATTAAAATATTAGTTCAATAAACACAGATAATAAACGATTAAATTCAAATCTCTGTAAGAAAAATAATAAAATTCAAATTTTTGCACACAAAATAATAATTAAAAATCAAATTTGTAAAACAACAACCTTTTATTTGAATTTTTCAAAATACAAGTTCAATTAATCTTACTTGAGTTCTTTTAGCTATCATTCAAGTCAAAAAACAAGAAAATTCTTTCTTATGCTTACGTCAATAATAAATTCAAAAACATTACTACTAAAATTATCCAATACTTTGTATTCAATTAAACTTATGCTACAAGTTAAAAAAATTTAGTCTTTAAGTTCAAATTTGTTTAAACGTCTTTTATTTAAATTTTTGATTATGCGAAGTCGTTCGTAATCACCTTTGTAGTTTAATTTCACTAACCTTGTCTAACGTTGTGACAATGTAACCTCAGGTATTTTATACAGGTAAACATTTTATTTATTTAATGTTTAATTTTCTCGCTAAAGTCTCTTTCTTCTAAATTATTTTGTAATAATGCTTTGAATTATTTCTCCTTCTTCTTTTGTTTATAATAAAATTTAATTTTATTCAAATTAATTGTCTGCTTCTTAACACCCAACTTATTTTAGGTTAAAGATTCTTATTATGATCAACCTGGATCAATTTAAATTTAATTAATCATGAAAAGCATGACATACTCTTTCGATGGTCAAAATGCAACTGAAATTAGTGAGGATTAAACTAGAATGTAGGCCGAAACTGCTGAATCAGCAGTACTTGAAAAATTTGCCAATCTTTAAATAGATATAAAATCTTAAACATGGGATTAAATTGGATTAAGAAAACATATTCCTGCTTCAAATTGTTGACAGAATGTCTCTGCAAAGTCTTATTAAATAATTTTGCAATTTTAAAATCCTTTGGACACCTTTGGTAACATGGCACCAATCTGGTTTGTGTACATGCTGAATTGTTTTAACATTTATAACATTTTATGCAAAATTTTAATCAATTGGATGGAAAACATCACCATAATGTTTTACAGCTTCTCGTTATTAGTATTTCCATAATTATTTTGAAGAAAATTGTGTTTTTTGAAAGTATGATGCATTTAAAGATTCACACAGTTTGTTTTAATATTTCACTGTTATTATGTTGTAATGTTTAATTGTTCATATTGTAATCTTTATTTACATGTATTATGTAATTTTCAACATATGCATTAAT
>JAHWXV010593182.1:0-15839 GCA_024586415.1 Phrixothrix hirtus | reverse complement strand
ATATATATATATATATATATATATATATATATATATATATATATATATATATGTTTTTTCTCTTTTGACAAATAGCGCTTTACTTGACGAATGGACTCCACGGCGTCTGCGTTACTGACAATTGATACTACATTATTGTCATTCCATTTACAAACCACTAAAGCACTTTTCTCAGATTTTCCAAAATACTGTTCCATTGTTGTTGTTCTCAGCTCATTTTTAAAATGTTTAGATGAACGTAGTGGATAAGAACCAAGTCTATTTTCTCGTATAGTACCTGTAGATTTTACATTTCGTTGACAAAGAATGTCTAATAATGAGAGCGACGGAAAAATGGAAATTTGTGTCCTTCTTAAAATCTTTAATATCTACATAGCGTAAGATTACACTTGGGCCTAGACCAAGAACTTTATACTTGTTATCTTGCTGTGGTGCAGCTGCTTGATATGTATCAAATGATATTACATACCCCAATCTAGTTGAAGCTACCCATAGCTTATAGCCCCAGCGTATAGGTTTTCCTCGTATAAATTGTTTGGTGGGATGACGTCCATAATAGGGGACCATAGATTAATCGACACACATATTGTCTTCATTGGGAGAGAAGTGTAGAAAACGATAATTGATAGCACTAGTCAGACGCCGCAGTTTAGAAAACTTATCATTCGCATCAAGATTATTTTTATCACAACAATCTCAACTTATCATGATGTATGTGAAGCGATCACTGGACATGGCAGGTTGAATTACGGTATTGTTTGTATCTTCAGAACTTTTCTAACACATAAATCGTTTTGGAACACATATATCCATTCAAACTTAAAATACCTATAAAACATTTAATTTCTTCCATTTTGATATCTACTGCACGATTCTTTTGGTTACAGTAATTATTAGCATATAAAGTAACATTTCTAAAATATTCTTTTCAAACAATAATTCAAAGAGCTCTAGCGGAGTGTTTTTGCTTTGAGGCTCTAACGGTGACATAAAACTTGAGAAGCATTTGAAATTACCGGTTTTATCCCAAACAAATGATTTTGCTGCGGTAGCTTCGTTTTCAATTATTAACGATGATTCATCGAGAAAATATTTTGATTTGCCACTGACAATTGATAACGGAATATCATCTTCAGGATCGTAATCAAAATCTATATTATTGACATTATTGTTTTTTTTTGAAAGAACAATTTCAGCAGGAGCACGTAATTGACTTCCAGGGAGATTGTGCAACTCTAAAAATTATCGTCGCCAGAATCTTCGTCAGTAGTATCATCATTCGCATTTTCCGGCGGAAAAATTGCTATCTCTAAAGGAAGTGAATTTTCTTCATTTCCAGTATTCGGATCTAAATTTTTTAATTCCTCTGGAAGTTCATTTAATGTTAAAGATTTCTTCCAGTAACTGAAAGTTAAAAAACAAACACAAAATGTGTTATCTCTCACTAAAAGTTCTGTATATTAACTATGCTATCATCCTCGCACAAATTACTGTTGTCCTTTTAAAAGGACGTCTAGCCGAAAGTTATTTTATACAGAAGGGCAATGAAATAATTTTAACCAAAATGCCTACTAAACTAAACTAAAAAATAGATACCTGTAAAACATCCTTTTAAGAGGACGCTAGTAATATATGGGCTAAAGTCGCAGATGTAGTTGGCATACATTAAATTTGAAAGAGTGTTTGATAGCGGCTTCATAACAAACTGGCCACCTGAACTATTCCACGTAACAAGAATTCAAATAAGCATGCTTGTTATGTACAAATATTTGTGTTATGTATAAAAATAAAAATAATTCTTGTCGGTTGGTAGACGTAGAAAAGAAACAATAACGATTCTGATGTTAAAAATTAATTTTATTAAAAATGTATTGTATCCTAACGTTTTCATTCGTAAAATTTTAGAAACAATCAGAACATTCTCAAGGATGTAAATCTTTTTGAAGAAAATGTATATCAAAAGATTTTTATTTCAAATTTTAATTTTTAAGTCATTTTTGTATTAGCTTCTTCTAATAAACAAATAAAAGATGCTGAAATACAATTAGATGTGTTTGTGTGTATCCTATTTATTCCTCCTATCTAAAACAGACTAATAGTAGATTATTGAAACAATTTGTATGTCTTTATACAATAAACAATAACATAAGGAGGTTAAATTAGCATCATTACCTGGCGTCGAAACCTTTGAATACTTGTGATTTCGCCCGTCAAAAAATTAATAGGTGGAAGTGTGAGCCCTGGTAACCCCTTTTCGCTTAGTTTTGATCTTGTTCAATCTTCGAAATTTGTTAGTCAAATAATTTTCCTAATTTAAACGTATTTTACTTATCTTGAAGTGTACTTTTGGTGTGATTTGGTCATTCAGATATTTTGGTTTACTTTTACCGAACTTTTGAATTTTTGTTCTGATGACTTAAAATTTAGAAAGCTTGGATTAATTTTGGTTTTCTTGATTTCATTCCATTACTATTCTTTTTATTGCTCACACTTTAGATAAATTTATGATTTATTCCTGAAGACGCTTTTAGGATGTTTTAACTTTGTTCTTAGTATATAATTTTATTTTACTATTTGATTAATATTTTCTCTTACTTACTTTCGTTTTAGCATATCAGTATACTTCTGTATTTTTCTACTAAATAGTTTTTCTTATGAGTTATTAGTTATAGAGCATAAGGTAATTCTTTATTCACTGTTATTAGCTATTCTGGACGATTCTGTTAACATTTTTAACTAAATATCATCTAGTTATCAATATAGATTTAAGTTTTTGTAACCTCTGCGTTTAACATCTTAGGTGTTCAACAAGTCTAAGTTTATATTTTATTTCACTTTGTTTCACCTCTTGTAAGGGGGGGATTTGTAACAATTTGTTTCAAAAATTTCACATATCCCAGCAGATCTTTATTAAATTACATTTAATTAATCTGCAGGTAATATCAAAGGTTATCCTCTGGTTAAAAGTTGTAAATGTAGTATATGTATACTCGAAGGTATCTAGTAACATTTAACCTCTCCGCATTTTATACTTAAAATTACGTTCTTTTCTAATTTTTTTCTGGTTCTGGTATCTATTGTTATATTAATATGCAGAAATATACAGTTCTTAATTGAACGTGAACAGTTTGGTTTGTTCGAAACAATTACCTCATTTCCAGTTGTCAACAATGATGATATCTAATAGATATAACCAGATACAATTAACTAGACATATGAATGCAGCGGGAGCTACGGTTAAATATAACTATATTTTTAGAGAAACTAAGATGCCTTAAGCATAGGATAATAATGTATGATCTGTGTAAAAGTATAGAATAATAAAAAAATATGATTTGTGGAAGGTATTTTAATTTTTTCAAACCTTGTAAGTTGATAACTATAAATAGTGATCCGTAATGCGGCCAAATTGGAAATGCTATAAGTGCATCTATGTGCAAGATAACATTTTCGCTAAGTTGACATTCTGTAATCTAAAGTAGATATATTCATGTCACACTATCTTGACCATAGTCATATGAAAATAGGACATGGATTTGTAATAAAAAAAGACGTAATTTTACAGTAACAATAATTATCACTATTTAGATTGACATTCAATAAACATAATACTTTTTCATATAACGAATTTTCAAACTGCATGCTGGCAAGCAAGATTTAGCGATGTTTAATTTAAATTGGAAGGCATTTTTGCAACAAATACAGAACATTTTATTAAAACCATTAGCATAATGTAGGCTTAGCATAATCATAAAGTTATTTTTTTTGTTAAGATACGATGAAAGAACAATGAAATGTTTGTTTTTTTGCTTTTCTTCAACATAACGTTAACAGATACTTGATTTTGTCCATCAAATCACGAAATTTACTTCATAGGTATCGGTAAACTTCTTTATTTAGGTTTCAGATTGATTCCGGATCAGGATATGATGTATGCTGCTGTAACCGCCCACGCGAAACACAAGTCATTTTTTGCATTAACACAATCATGCTTCTTTTAATATGAGGTGACAGTTCAACATGCTCAGATCCAAGAATGCATAATTGTACATTAAAAGTATGTTACCACCTTCGGTTTAGATAGACATACCACGTAACGTTTTGTTACTTCAATAATGTGTAATTTTACATAAATAAAATTATACATCAAAAGTGCATCACCACCTTCACTTTAGATAGATAGATATACCACGTGGCGTATTACTATTCAATAATATGTAATTATACATACATTATCTCTACATCAAACGTGCTTTACCACCTTCGCTTTAGATACATATACCACTTGACGCATTGCTTCTTTGATATGCTAAAATAACTAGATTAAAGTTGTATTAAGTATTATTACCCAGAATGCCTTGCACGAATGGGCCGAAGATGATCGAACTTGCACGAAGTTGACTAGTAAAATTATACAAAAACTTGTAGCACTACGCGGCGGATTAGAAAAGTAGTTCTTATTAAGGTGTTCACGTTCAAGAATGCGTACATCAAAAGTGCCTGACCACCTTCGCTTTAGATAGATATACCACGCGATTTATTGCTTCTTTGGTATGCTGAAATAGATGGATTAAAGTTATGAGAAACTTTATAAAGGACTGAAAGTTGCATAGATGATACATCGGGAATCCGAGCTTGCAAACCTTGTTGTTGTATCGATTTCAATGGTCAGATGCATTTCAAATTTCCCTCCAAATCTGGTGATTATTTCAGCAAATCCCATAGAATGTGCTTTGTAACTAAATCTAGTGACTTGTTCCGCTGGGGTTGGTAGCATGCTTGCTCGAAACGAGATAGTTACATATAACTCGATGTGTTAGAGAGAGAGATAGAAAGCAACATTTATGATTTTATATGCTAGAGGTGTGGTATCAGGACAGTCTAATGGACACCTGTCGTGAACAGACTAGTTAAAATACCTGCTACCTGTTATGAACGGATATGTTCTGAACGGCCTGTTATGAACGGACCTGTTGTGAACGGCCTGTTATGTATGGACCCGGTGTAAACGGCCTGTAATGAACGGACCCCTAGCGAACGGCCTGTTGTGAACTGACCTGCTACCCGGCTGTTGCCCGACCCGTTACCCAGCCGTTACCCTACGCTTTACCCAGCTGTTACCCGACCCGCTACCTGACTCCTGACCCAGCTGATACCCAGCTGTTACCTGACCACTACCCAGCTGTTACCCAGCTGATACCCGACCTGTTACCCGGCTGTTACTCGTCATGTTAACCGAGCGGTTATCCGACCCGTTACCTGACCCTACACTTTACCCAGCTGTTACACAACCCGTAACCCGACTCCTTACCCAGCTGATACCCAGCTGTTACCCGACCCGTTACCCAGCTGATACCCTACCTGTTACCCGGATGTTATTCGTCCTGATGACCAAGAGGTTAGCCGACCCGTTACCTGACCCGCTACCCAACACGTTACCCAGATGCTACTCGATGTTACTTGACTACAATAGTCGAGTATTAATAGTTATAATAGCAAAGTCAACAAGACAAATGTCGAGAGTGTACGCAGCCGAATGTTGTACGAAATCTTACGATAAGAGAGTTTCCGTTCAAAAACTTTCGAGTTAATTTCGAACTTTAGAGCAGGATGCAGAACACAAAGCTGTGTACGGTGTATGCCGAATACTTTTAATTATACTACAGAAGAATGTTTAGAGATCGCAGCAGGTGTAACGATATGTGGAAGTTATCTGGTGAGTAAACTTACTGATAAATAACTTACAGCAAAGTTGTGCGAAGCCGACCTGAAAAGATTTCTAGGTGAGATTAAGGCACATTTTAACTATAATACTGATAATGATGATCATGAAGTAGAAGAAGAAGAAGAAGAATAAGAAGAAGGAGAAGAAGCATAAGCAGTTTACAACAAGCAAAATTAATCAATAATATTTGATGATTTAAAGAAAAGGTGTAAAATACTAATAAATAAAACACTTTATATGCATACAATTCTTTTATTCAACTATACTACGTCATTGTTAAACTAGCTACTTAAGTACAAATGAAGCATCTTTCCAAGTAGGTTTTGGAAAACCTAACTATTTTATGTAGATTCACTTTGCTTTATGTTTCAAGACCTTTTGCACCAGGTAGACGTCATAGTGTACGGTCTTCTGTATTTCGTGTTCGTAGAATCCGCCGAGAACATGTCGATTTTTCATATCAATAATCAGCTGATATGTTACAGGATTTGAAATTTGAATTTTGCCCTCATCAAAAACCCTTTTATATTTACTAATTCTAACATCTCCGACTTTGTAGCGATTTTTACGAATACTTTCAAATTGAAGTAGACACTGTCCAAGTTCGTTTTAGAAGTTACATTCTTAGGTTTCAGTTCGATCGTACAATGTTTGCGGTTATTATAGTTCTTCGTTATACCATCCAATATGTCTAAAAATCAATAGTGTCCTTGAAGACTAAAAGCTTTGTACAAATCTTGTTCAAGGGTTCTAATAATGCATTCGACCATCGAAGCTTTCCTCACCCTGTATGTGGAATAATGATTTATATTGTAGATCTTCATTAAACTTGTAAAGTTACTATTATAAAATTCTTTCTTATTATCTGTTTGTAAATTATGAGGAACGAGTCCATCTGCCGTTAAAACAAAGTCAATCGCTGTGGTGGCATTTTCACCGGATTTTGATTTTAAAGTTGGTGTCCATAGATACTTCGAAAAACAATCGACTACAACCACAATGTACTTGTAACTTTCATTTTCTCTAGAATACTTGACTGACTGCCATAGATCATCGAAAACTTTAACTATCGTACGTCTTTTTGGAAAGTTTCCTCTAGCAGGTTTATGCAACTCTTTTACAGTTTGTTGCTTAAACGTTATTTCACGTTATTCTTAAGTATGTTGTAGCGTGCTTGTTGTTGTGGTTCACTTTTCAGATAATACAGATAAACAGTTTGACATCACCATCAATAGAATTAGCAAAATCTGCCTTAGTTACGTAATTGAGATTGTTTCAATTGATATATTCATATATTTTAGCTATATCCGATGTGCTGGCGTTGTGGTTGCCGTTATTTTTAGCATTAATACAATAATTATCGATTAGTTTATTAGAAATTCCATCAAGATACGCTTTGTTAGCAACGTCTGTTGAAAGTGTTGGATCTGCAGCTTCTGTCAGTTTGTTATTTTCCAAAGCGAAGTGCCCTTCATCAGTTAGTTTGAAGCCAATACCCGGTTTTCCCTTAATACTCTTTATTTCGTAATGTTGCTGTCGGTAGTATCCAAACTTGTTGATAGTCATCATGGCAGTAAAGAGATATTTGAATAAATAACTACTTATTATCATTAAAAATATGTAAGAAGCTGTTATTTTTAGGCGTCTCCATGTAACCGGCTCCCGCTAACTCTTTTAAGATTGATATTACCTGGTTATCATGTCTGGTACGTCCTGTCACTTTTTCTGCCCCCAGAAGTTGTAACTTCGTTGTTGTTGTAGCGTGAATTTAAGTATCGGCTTAATAATATGCAAGTATTTATAATATTCGTTGGATTTTACTTGTTCGGTTGGATCAAAGTGACGTCGATAGTTATCTCTCTTCTCGAGTGATTGCAGCTTCATTGCGATGTTTCATAATTCGCAGTTTGTGTAGGCCAGTAGTACCTTGAAATGTGTGTCCCTTTAGCCTTACATCTTTTCCGACAATTTTCACTTCGTCTTTACCAAGCATCCATTTATTTGTGATTTCATTATAGGAAATGCCATACGTTGCATCTATTTTATTTTCAACATCGCTTATCATAAGTTCAAAGTAGTGTATAGGTAATGCATGATATTGATGAAACAAGGAAGTGTCTCTCGATGTATCAGCTACTACAGACCTCGATAGTGGTGATGCAATTGTGATGTCGGAGGTGTGACAAAATCTACATCTTCTCCCTTCTGTTGTTTTGTTTTCTACGGATTCTAATTTTGTAGTTGTTTAAATGTTTTAGCGATGTTTGTAAGCGGTCCTATGATAGGTTTATAGGCGTTTTCAATTAATTTTCATGCAAGCATTGTTTCTTGTTGTAAAATTTTATATTTACGCTTAATTGAATTTCGTGCATTTATAAGTTTACGTGTTATGTTTTTGTCTTTGTCATTCATATTCAGAAATTCAATCGGTCTGTTAACAGGTTGTTGCTAATAGCTGCTCTTGTTCTTGTTCACAATAGGTAACGGGTATTTTGACAGGTCGTTCACAACAAGTCGGTCGCAACAGGTCGTTCGCAGCAGGTCGGGTATCAACTAGGTAACGGGTCCGGTAACACCTGGGTATCAGCCGGGTAATGTGTCGGGTAATAGCTGGCTATCAGCCGTTCACAGCAGCTCCATTCGTAACGGGCCGTTCGTAGCGTTGAGAATAGGTGCGATTATAACAAGCAGAAGATATTTTAACCGGTCTGTTCACGCCAGGTGTCAATTAGTCAGTCCTAATACCACGCCTCTAGCATATAAAATCATAAATTCTGCGTTCTATCTCTCTCTAACACATGGATTTATATGTAACTATCTCGCTTAAAGCAAGCATGTTTCCAACCCTAGCGGAACAAGTCACTAGATTTAATTACAAAGCAGATTATAGGGATTTTTCAGTAATATGTCACTAGATTTAGTTACAAAGCAGACTCCAAGGGATTTTTGGAAATATAGCACCAGATTTGCAGGGAAATTTGAAATGAATCTGACCGGAGAAATCGATACATCAATGAGGTTTACAAGTTCGCATTACCGATGCATCATCTATCCAACTTTCAGTCCCTTATAAAGGTTCTCATGGCTTTAATCCAGCTATTTCGGCCAATCATAGAAGCAATACATCACGTGGTATATCTATCTAAACTGAAGGTGGTAAGGAACTTTTGATGTAAGCATTCTTGGACGTGAGCATTTTAATAAGAACTACTTTTCTAATCCTCAGCGTAGTACTACAAGTTTTGGTATGATTTTACTAGTCAACTTCGTACAAGTTTGATCACCTTCGGCCAATAAGTGTAAGGCATTCGGGGTAATAAAATTCAATACGAATTTAATCCAGCTATTTCAGTATATCAAGGAATCACTACATCATGTGGTATATCTATCTAAAGTGATGGTGGTAAAGCACTTTTGGTGTAAAAATTATGTACGTAAAATTACACATTATTGAAGAATCAATACATCACATGGTATATCTATCTATATTACGTCTACTTAATTGTAAATTGTTATATCTATTAGACGTTGTTGACAACTGGGAATAAGGTAATTGCTTCGAACAAATCAACTGTTCAAGTTCTTTTTTAATGTAGCTAAATAATAATAATACTATTATTGGTGTAATTGTAATGTCTAATTATTAGACTTTTTATGAAGGATCGAAGATTACTGTTTAAACATTCATCGTGCATAAAGTAAACTTTATCAAGTAGCCCATAAATATCGGTACCCCCAAGTGATTTTCGATAAGCTGTAATGGGACAATGTGCTATAAACTTGAGTTTGTTCTTCTTAAACGTTCATGTCATATAAATTGTTTTCAAATATATATACTCTACTAATAATAAGTCAAACGCACTTTCAGCTTGATAATAAACGTAAACGTCAGCATTTACTTGCTGATAATAAATCTGACTCATTTCTTGTCTGATAAGAAAATGCTTGCGCATGCTAATTATAAATACTGTGTGATAAGAAATGAGGACATCTTTACTATAAAAAGATGCATTTATTCACGTTAATTGCGATTTTTTTCAATCCTGAGCATGCGACGCCACGCCTCAAAGTAGTCGACTCTCTACTAATTTGTTTTTCTCCTTTACTACAAAAGATATACATGTTGTATCTTTACATCATGATAGTATTTACGCCAAGTCTGATTTTTGCCGACTCTCTAATAATTAATTGTTTTACTCTGTATCCTCCTGCTTTTTATTTTACTACAAAAGTTATACATGTTATTTACAGAAAGTTCGACTTTTTCAATCCTGCGCATGCGCCACCACGCACCGAAATGGCCGACCACAAAATGTCTAACTTCTCCCACTCCTCACTCAAAATGCCGGAACCACAAAATGGCCACCGTCCACCCACAACATGGCCGATTACGAAATGGCCTACCTAAAAAATGACCGACTGCCCAAAAAATGGCCACCCACAAAATGGCCGCCGCCAACTCCTCCAAGAAGATGGCGGCCGCTGACTTCTCCACAATATAGCCGCTAAACTTCAAAAGTGAGGTTATGTAGCGTTTTGCGCCAGCACCCGTATAGCATAACTACTCTCGTTATATCGGGAAATGATATGAAACCAAATATGGTTTAAACAAAATCTCAAATAAACGAAAAAACTCTTAAATACAACATTTTTTTCTAAATATCATGACAAAGAAGATACTGAAGAATACGCTATATTGGGACACCCTGTATATATTTTAAATTATCTCTTTAAATATCTCAAACATTAGAACTTCTAAATCTAGCAAAGTTTTACACTTATTCGTTGCCCAATTAATAATATTTAATGTAATTTGTAAAACTATGTAATGCTGTGGAGCATGTAACATTAAAGCTTAATTTATAATACGCACCATGATTTAAATTTGCCAATTACAACACGAGGAGTACAGAACTCCCTCCAGACTCTGTTATTTAGATTAATTAGAATCTACACTGACTTTAGACTTTGTTATTTTAAATTAACCTATTTATATTTGAACTTTCTTATTAGGGAACATTTAATAATTTTGTCACTCACCCTGTTTAACTCAATTAATACACATTTTTAACACAATGTTTTTTATATATGTGTTCTCATTATTATAAAAACAATCGCGTGAAGTTAATGTATTACTAGCAAAAATGCTGCAAACGGAGATGTGATAGTTACAAACTTAAAGGCAACCTTAGCGCGTATGTTTTTTGTGTGAATACCTCGGTTAATTAACCTCTATTTTCAAAGGCATATTTGAATTCCATGTGAAATACATTCACAGAATGCCTATTAGAAATACTTATGTATATATATATTTTACGTAAATTATTTGTTTAGGATGCAATATCAAATTAAATCTAAGAACATACTCGTAGTTCGTGATGATAAATAAAATTTATTGCTAATTTACATACCACTTTATTATTTATTTACTTTCAAGACAATATACTGCAAAAAAATTTATTGCTCGGTTAATCTTTCAAATTTATTGTTTTATTTCACTTTTAACCCTTTTGTCGCTGAATATGAACATAGCGTTTTTTTATCTAACAATGTACTTGAGATAATTTAGTTAATTTAGTGTTCAATATGAGTAACGCAACTTCACGACAAGAAGTAAAAATTATTATTGCGGGTACGCTACGGTGCGATGTACCTAAGGGTACAAGGTAACAGTCAGCTTATTTATTAGAAAACCTGGAAAATTGACCAACGGTGTCTTTAACTCAGTTTTATAATTAGAAGTCGAAGATGTACTAATCAGAACCCGCCCTGTCGTATTCAGTAGTAATGGTAGTCGTTTTGGAAGGTTTTGGTTTTGTTTTTTTACACGTATCAATGTCTGATTCATCATCAGTTTCCGTTTCATAATTGTCACTAAATCCTGAAGCGAAAGGTCCTGGTTCTGACAGTTCGTCAACAAAAATCTCAATATTTTGTTCAGTTAACGGCCTTAGCTCCATTCTAAGGCTAAAATAAAAATAATTTTTCTTACATACCTAATGGTGCACTAACAATGCAGCAATACACAAAAATTCTTCAATAATGCATAGGCAGTGCCAGAAATACCCGGTAATGTGCCGGCAATGCCGGAAATGCTCGGAAATGCGTTAGTATTGTCAGCAATGTTCGGAATTATGAGAAATGCGATGCAGAAATACAGCATTATTAACTTGTTTGCATGTGCGAAATTAATTCATTTGTAAGTGAAGCTGGCGGTATCAATGTTATTATTTGTTTATATGCGTAAAAAATAGTAAGTGTGTGCATATGTACATACATATGTATATTTTATATCACGTGAATCAGTCAAATTTATTGTTTTTCAAATCCATAGAAACTTTTCGATGAATTGTGTGTATTTTCACTACATAAATGAACCTAATAACTTTACAGTCAGTGAACGGTGAATTTTATTTATAAAAAAAGAAAATCACGGCGCATGCTTTGAATATTGCAAAGGATATTTCCGTTGTAACTTACTCTCCTAATTTAATCTAATACGAAATAGTATCAAGTTGTGTCATTTTCTTGGCTACAAATTAAACGTTTTTGATTTATCGTACTTCATGTACCGGATTAACGAAAATTTATCTCGAATATCTCTAATATTTCCAAAATTTTGTATCTACCAAGTTTATATCGTTCGTTCTTGAGTTCTCAATTCATATTTGAAAGCGCATTGACTCAGAAAAATATTAATTTCCTTCTTATTTATTAAGTTATTTGACAGTTCTGCTTATGAAATAATCGCAAGGTTTTGCTATTCAAAAATTGATGCTTTTATAAACATTAGATCATATTTCAATATGTTACACTATCTTTTGTACGTAAAATTTTTACTTCCAAAAAATTCACAACTTGAGTGGCTTTTCGATACAAATTTTCACATTTTTTTAAAAACAGAACTATTCAAAATATTGATAAATAAGAAAGATGTTAATATTTTCCTGAGGCACTGTGCTTTCAAAAATAGTCTTTGTGCGTAAAATCAAGGTCGAATGAGACAAACTTTGAGAGCAAATAACCAATGAAAATATTAGTTATATCAAGCTAAAATTTTCATTATTTTGTCATATACAATCTAAATTACAGTGCAACATTTGAATTTGGATTTTATAAGTTGAAATAGTTATAAATACAATTTTTATTATTTTACAAATATATACAGGGTGTTCAGTAAATAATAGACTATACTTCCTTAGGTTAAAACAAGTCGATTTAGACCAATTTATTTTGATGCCATACTGATTTTTTTAAAAGTTATGGCCATTGTAAGGAACTTATTTGATTTTATTTTTTCGCGAGAAAGCGTTCACTTTCAAAGTGCTTGTATTTAAATTTTGTGAATATTGGAAGACGTAGCTCTGTTTTACTAAAGGTAGAGTCCATTCAATTCTGCTAAGAGCAATCCATCCAAAAACTCTTGTAAATAAGTGCATGATATTTATCTGCATCCAAAGTTCTATTTATAAAAATGAGTCCTATTAATTTAGCACTTAGAATATCGTACCAGACATTTGAACTAAAGCTATTTTGAAAATTAGGTCTCATAAAAATTTTGGGTTTTTCCCTATTCCAGTATCGCTGCTGCCAACATTCTACACACATTCATCGCTGAACGTTTATCAAAAATGCAGTATTGCTGAACGTGCATTGATCGAACTAGATCATTTTCGTATAAAACATAGGATCTTCTCGTAATTGGACTATATACCAATTATAAAATTCCAACCTTCGTTCACTATCATTTTCACGGATAAGATGAATTTTAAAACAACATAGGGTTTAACTTTGTACTGTTTTAAATTGAATGAACTGTGCTGTTCAATGTTCTCAAATTGTACACATTTTCATGCGTAAAAGAATAAGATTTCCATATATATATGGTTGCCTAAATCGAATTTACTTTAACGTTGCGCTATACAAACTGCCTACCTACACTGCATACGATGCAACACACCTAACACTTTGCTAAGC
Source organism: Phrixothrix hirtus (assembly GCA_024586415.1). Taxonomy (NCBI): domain Eukaryota; kingdom Metazoa; phylum Arthropoda; class Insecta; order Coleoptera; family Phengodidae; genus Phrixothrix; species Phrixothrix hirtus. The sequence goes on along the minus strand of JAHWXV010593182.1, from coordinate 2,137 downwards.
GATGCACAATGTTACCTCATATCAAGGTTAAAGTTAACAATAAAATTCAAAATTTAGATCAATAGCAAATAAAAATTATTAATTCAAAATCTCTGAAAGAAAGATAATAAATTTTGTCAATACTATCAATAAAATTTAAATATAAAATAAACAACTTTTATTTATATTTATATCAATAGCAATAATAAAAAACAAGAATAAAAATTCAAATTGAACGTTAAATCAAATAAACGCTGGATTTTTTAGTTCATCAGTTAAACCTATTTTTAATAGACAAAGAAAGAATTCTTTCATAAAACTTTTAAAATTAAATGTAGACATCAAAAGCAATTCAAATGTTATTTAAAATAAAAACTAACCTAATTTAATACTCAAGAAAATTCAATCTAAAACGCTAACCTAATTAAAGTATTCTTAATTGAAATTGTTAGATTACTATTTACTGTTATATCGTAGTTCGTCACTTTCACAAATATAGTTCACTAACCGTTAATGTAATTTTTCGAATTTACCCTCAACACTTCAGGTACCTCTATGTTTTTTTGTCTTGCTTACGTTCATGAAGCATCTCACACTTGTGTTATCTACAGTTATGCTATTGACTTCGACGTTATTAAAATAAACTCTAAAATAATGTTAAAAGTTGTTTATAATATATTAATGTTTACAATCGTAAACATTCTTGATTATGTCGTGATATCGTTGCTTAAAATTGTATCGAAAACCCTTGGATATTGTTATAATTATTTTAGATTCTTTATATGTTATTTTTGTGAGATGGTGACCATGTACTTTTTCTTGTAGAAATGTAAGTACTTTATATTACTGTCGATAACATTAAATATGAAATTCTTCCTTGATTTCAGTTATAATAATTAAGTTAGATTCCAAACTCAACTAAAATGTTGTTTAAAGGGTACAAATTATGATTCTCACCTGGTATAAAGAAACTTCAGGTAAATTATAAACAGGTATAATTTTCTTGATATATTTAATTTTAATTATTAACTTCTTTTCTTCCTTAATTTTTTTTTAATCTTAACAGTAAAACCCAATTTTACTTTATTTATATTTTGTATTTTTGCTAACGCAAGCTTTTCTTTTTAGGTTAACCCGAAGTACATTGATTATCTTAAATCAATTTAATAATTACTTGTTATTCGCTGCACAGCCTGCTTTTGCAATGATCAAAATACAATTGGAATTTAGTAAAGGTTCCAGCAGAAAATTAGAAGGAGCTGCCGACTTTACATTATTTTGAAAATTTTTTAATTTTTAAATGGATATAACTTCTTTAATATGTGGTTAAAATGGACTTTGATCACATATTGTTGTACTAGATTAATGCCAGATTCTTCCTACAAAGCCTTAATGGATATTTCTATATTGTTTTGAAAAACTTTGATGCCAAATTTATTGGACACTAAACTGGTTTGTTTCCATAATAAATTATTTTAATATTTTCAAAATTTTGTGCAAAATTTCATTGAAATGCATGGAATATAGTCCTATAATATTCTACAGCTCCTGATGAACATTGTTTTCATAATTATTTTCCAGCAAATTTAGTTTCTTAAACGTATGATGCATTTAAAACAACACATTTTGTTTTTAAATCACATTGTCATTGTGTTATATTATCTAACTGTTTATGTTGTAATCTCTATTTACATGTATTCTATAATTTTTAACATGTACATTAATTAATTTCGTCCCTTTAGTTAGAAGCTCTTTAACATTAACCTCAAATGTTGATATTTGTTTAAATTATTTTAATTAGTTAATGCAAATGTTCATTTATTGTATGTGCATGGGTTTACTATTATAGTATTCTAAATACTGCTTAAACTAACATTTATATACAATTTTTCACATTGAAATTTGATTTGAAATTCTAAATTTTGGTTCCGATGATTGTTCGTACCTTGTTGTGTTCATTAATTTATTGTTTGTCTTATGAGAGATGGTTCTTTTAATAATTACATACACTCCTTACATTAATATTTTCAAATTATCTTACATATTTCTGAACTTATATAAAATTTTCGTTGAAATATGAGGTAACGTTATCAACTTTATGTCTTTATCCTTATGTATAAAGCCCTATATACCACAATATATATATATATATATATAT
>JAHWXV010593147.1:0-11365 GCA_024586415.1 Phrixothrix hirtus | reverse complement strand
CACGCTGTTTGGAAATGCAAACTTTTATATTTTTACCTATTTAGTTAGGTTAAAAATCTTTTGGTGAGAAGCTTTAGAATTGTTCATATTACAGTTTCATGGCATTTTACTTGTGCCGAATTAATTTTAAAATTCATGACATTTTAAGGAGGAATCTTTTCTTTATTTTACATGTATTAAAATACCTCTCAATATAAACAATAGATGGCTCTGCCATTATTTGTCACCTTAAGAAATATTTAATGAAAAATATTGGCGCATTTCCGCATTTTCGAATGTGGTTCTGCAGTACCAGAATTTAATTCCTTACCTCCGTCGTAGTTGAGCAATGACTTGAGATGATAATTGCCGTATTTAGGCTTCTTCATGATGGAGATTTCTAGTTTTAATACCCGAAGATCGCAAGGTTTTCGGGAAAACTGGTAATTATGCTTGCCATTCTTTCGGCAAAGGTGACTGCGTGTTTGGTATAGTTGACTATTATTTGCCCTACCTTAAGTAATTTGTCGATCCTCAGTTCGGTGGAGGCACCGTTCTCTTCTCGGACGGGGTCTTGGTTCTTCGTTATACTGGCGTAGGAGACACCGGGGCGGGTTTCCGCGGCGGTAACTCTGTGCGGCTCTGAGGCATCTCTGCGCGCCGCCGGTGCTCGTAGTTTTGGGAATTCTGGACACCCTCTGTACTTAGCGGTGTGCCCGGCCCCACAATTTGCGCACTTTGTGAATGTGTTTCGCGGCTTTTCGCACCCCGAGTTTTGATGTCCTTTCTCGCACTTTACCCACATCGGTGCCGCGCTGTACTTGCGTTGCGTGTGCCCGTGCTTTTGATACAGGCGACACTGAATTGTTTGTTTTTTGGGACGCGGTGACTCGATCATTACCGCTAAGTCGAATAACGATTTTAGGTCGTATATCTTTTTGCCTTCTGTGATCTTCTTTTCCGCTCCCTTATGCATTCTGCATGTCGATAGCACAGGGAGCCCCAAGAAATTTAATTCTTCTAGGATAGAATCCTCTTCTATAAATGTTGGGACGTTACTTATTGTAACCCTCAGAGGCTTTTCCTCCGACAGGAGGAACGTATGGTATTCTAACCCCACTTCGCGAGGTATTTTGTAATTCCTCTATAGTCATGTTCGGTTTTTGGAAATAATTTAATTTCCAACTTGATGCTTTTGGCATTGGAAATTTGTAGGCCTTGACTACCAATCTCTTAGCAGACCGTTAACTATTTCTCGGCCTGTCGTAGGATGATGGGCGGGATATTATTTCGCTTAAGTTTGGTGGGTGTGGTCTCAGATTTTGTCTTCTTACGTAGAGCTTAGAACCTGTTGGTAACTTGGATCTTTGGTGCTGGATTGGCGTTTGCGATCCTCGCCGGTGCTTTTCTCTTCCTGACAAGTTGTCTGAATCCTTCTGTATCAGAGCCGGGCGTCGGATGAATATTCCATTTCAGCCGGTATTAGTTTCATAGCGGCCTTTTCTGCTGCGTTTTCTTTTGCGTACTTTTGAAACAACCTCTCTGCTTCGTTTCCAACTACTTCAGGATGATTTTTGACCATTTTTATAATGTGCTCCGGGAGGCTACGTATTATTTCGTAGGAAGGTCGTGAAGGCTTGCTTGGGTTACAGTCGTCGACACATTCTAGATAGGCAACCAGTGCGTCGTGCGTAGCGTTGTCTAACATGGCACTTCGCTTTCTTGAACTACTTGGGTTCATCCTTGAAGCACAGGAATCACGCTTAGGCAGCTAGTTAGTAGCTCTGACCAGTAAAACTGGCCGTCATTTACCCCTTAACGAACTGATTTTTGTACTATACCCAATCCACCCGTACATAGGTAAAAGGGGCCTAACGTATAATACAATTTGGAATTTACGAGTAGCTAACAAACACGTCTGACCACTATGAATGCTAGCGTGCGACCTGCCTGCCGAACGCCTGCCTCCTTGAAAAATATTGGATCACTTCACAAAATTAATTTTCACTTAGCTACTTATGAACATTTATACTCGATTCGCTAGAAATTCTGAAATTTTAATTGACCACAAAACAACAAAACATATTTACGGCAGTTTGTATACTAAGCAAAAGGACACCAAAGAAAATCGCGGAAAATATATTAGAAACCCTGAAAATTACATACTTTCAACTTAGATGATCAAATACAGGTCAAAACCATCACTCAAGATAAAAAGAAAACCTGACTTATGACACCCTACATATTAAAGGAAATTTACATATATGATACCCGTGACGTATCTCGCCAAAAATTTAAATGAAACACATACTAACGAGTTATTACTAATTTTTAGGATAACTGTTCAACTTATTTAATCACACAACTAATATCATCTAATAACATCGCAAAAAATCAAAATTTTATAATTCAAAAATTTAAACAAAACTACTCACCACGAATATAACAATTGAAAGAGTTTAAGAAAATAAGCTACCCAGGTAACCCAATCGTATTCAAAACCTAAAACCACTTTGACCATTTCACAAACTCACCAAGTACATTTATCAATAATTATAAATAACAAATTACTTTACTCCTTAGAAACCAGAAAAGCAAGTCTTGATTTACCTTACGCTGCTAACTTGCAAAATCTACATTATTTATACGAATCCCAAAGTCAAATAAAATCTTATCAAAAAATACTTCATTTACTTTCATACACAAAATTCCTCTAATAAATTCTTTAACTAAATGCCGAGGTAGTTTGGTAAAAATGAAACAATAAGTTGTTTTCTCTGTGTTAAAACATTTTATTTTGCAACATAATTCCTCTCCAATTCAATACATTCATTCTAACGATATTCAGGTCTTTAGTGCCTTTAGTAGGATAAGATTTATCAGTCTCCAAAATACGCGTATAATTCAACGATCACATCTACATCTGATGAGAGCAAGCCAAAAATATATTTTGAGAAGGAGCCAAGTTGGGTAAATATGGGACATGTGGAAATGCAAATCATGTATTGTGATTGTTGTATATTAACCAAGATAGTCATTGAAAAATATTTCACAAGCATCCCAAAAAACGGTTTCCATAACTTTAATAACCGATGCAACCACTTTTGCCTACTTGGGTGCACTTCAACCAGATTGTATCCATTATTTTGAATACTTTTGGTTTCAGAAGTTTATCGGTGAATCCACGTTAATGAATCGATGCAAAAATTCAGATTATTACGCTTAAACAGCTTCAAACAATACTCCGAATTCCTTGAACGATTACGTTTTTGGTGAACTATTAACAAACACATCTAACAGGAAGCATTTTCATATCCAAATAGCTTTTGTATTATTTCTGTTACGGTTTTCCCATGCAAAAAATAATGTTTAATGAGAACGTGAAAATCACATTTTTGTATTCTAAGGAAACTAATACAAGTTGTTTAGTTTAACTGGCCATTAAGCACAAATGAATTTGCAAACATACTTTAAAATTGGTATTTATTAAGTATCTAAATTTAGATCAATTTTAATTTTAGTAGGCATATATAAAATTAAAGCATGCTTGATCCACATTAATTTGTATCAAAGATACGTATTTCTGCATACAAATTAGGTTAAATTTGTATGAAACTTATTTGCTATTTTGATTCTGAACCAGTTCTACAAAATTGAAATTATACACAACGAATTTGATTTTAAATGTTGATAATATATATCAAAATGCAATTTAAATTTAAAAAAACGGCGATTTAAATTTTAATTGCATTAGCAGAAATATTGTTTATATATTTTGTCTAAAATTTAACATCGTGTTAAAACTACTTAAAACATTGTAGAATAATTTTAAACGTAAAGTTATTTAAGAAATTATTTTATTTTCGATAATACAAATGTACCGAAAATAGTATGTATCTATTAAGCAAAAACTCATTTTTATCTTAAAAAAATTGTAAACGTGCACAACTATAAATTTTAAGGAAGAAAATCAAGCTTTAATTTTAAACAGTAACTACCGATTGTATACATTTACGGATATTTAATAATGAGCTGAGATGTGTGAAATAGTACGCGTCATTCCGTTGCTAAGCACTTATTATTAGATAGTAGATCACGTTAAAGCAGGGACGTACTGAAAACTTTAATTGCAATTATTTCGAAAATTATGCAATTAGACACTTGGTTTATAAGAGTTTTTGTGATGCATACTAAGATGTATCTGCTATTAACGTAGTTCTCCTTATTTTTGGGACACCCTGTAATTCATTGTTTGTAGCCGTAGATAAATACTAAAATTCAAATATGGTGTTAAACATTATTAAAATAAAAAATAATCATCAATTAGTAGACAAACAACCAAAAGGCTAAAAACGCCAAAGGATTTTAATTATCTCGTTAACTGAAGAACGAATGAATAAACTAGTAAACTCAAACAAACGCAACGATTAGAAAAAAAGACCTATATTCATTATTAAGCGAAATGAGGTGGTCAAATCGATTTGACAATAAAAGAAGATATCCGACTCTACATTTATTGGTTCAAAGAAAAGGTGGAAGGTCTAGACTAAATGATAGACTTATTAAAATGTGTAGTGTGATGCAATTCCAATCTTATCGGCATGGCCGTCTTCTAATCCAGCCTTTGCACTAGTTTGTGCTGGCTAAACCCGCTGTAATACTAGCCTTTTTAGATTAACGTTATTGTGTTGAATTTACTTTATATCTTCAGCAACACTGTGTTTGAGAGAAACTTGCATTTGTTGAGCTTTAGTGACGAATTATGACGTAATAGAACGTATAACGTAATAAAGTGTACGCTAAAGCCAATCTAGCTAGAATAGTGGATTAAGACGTTAATATAACAACAAGTGGCGTTCGAACACCTAATAATATAGACGGCACCCAATTCGTTTTAAGATTTGCTACCGACGGTGTTGACGTACTCTGTATATAATAAATGATAAATATTCTTATCGAAATCGGAACGGGAATTGTCTGTGTACAGAAACAGTATACAATGCAAAATATCAAAGATTGTCAAGATTTTTCTTTGTATTTTCAAATCTGAGAAGCTTGTGTTTGTGTTTTTATAAAAACGGGTTTGTCATGAAACGTGGGAGATTATTAGATTTTGTTTTTTGATGGAAATGAATTAATTGATAGTTATCAGGATGTATAATTTGTGTTCAAGGTTTTTGAGTCCTTGCGTTCTGTCAGGGCCCTGGAGATTCACCGGTTTGCGGAATAGTAATTTCAATGGTGATGCTGGTTATATTAGAGAAATTTAAGGTCAGAACCCAACGTTAGCACCGCACGTACAACGGAGTCGTCACATTAAATTCGCGTGGCGTGTAGATTTTTGTGGAAATGTGTCGTCGTGTAAATCAACCTGGCTCAATAAATTTTGTGTGTAGGTCCCGGGGATCATTATTACTCGAACGCCGCTTACAAGTGACTCGTTGGTCTCTACTAAACCTTACCTCCAGGTAGCCCCTAACATGGGGAGCCAATTCTAACAGTTACTACAAGTTTTCGCCAAATATAGAAAGGCAACTGTAGTTAAAATTTAGATATTTTACTAATCGAAGACAAGATGCAGTGTATAACCTTCACTGATAAAAGCCTTCGACAGCTTAATCTCAGGTGGGCAGTGAATCATAGGTAAAATAACCAGAATACAAAATACAATGTTTTTTGCGCTTTGTATCTTCAATAATTACTGTAGATGGTTAAGAGAGCAATTTACATGCTGATATTTAAAGATATCTGTTAATAATCGGTTAACAGTTGCGATACGAAGTTGTTCTAACTTATATTAAATATTAAGCAATCAAAATAACAATAACCATTTAATTATTACAGTATTCAGATAATGGTACAAGTTGAGTACCATTGAATAATTCGTTGACAAAAATGATATAATAAAATGTACATGTTACCCGAATGAATAAAAATCGAACAATTCAAAACCGATGTCGAAATAAAAATAGCAACGTTCACTGTTGAATTCTAATTCACTAGAAAGAAAATTCAACATATAATCTAATTAGATGTAATTAATTGAGAAATGTTGGTTTTGTACTATGTCAAAAGCGAAACTTGCAAACAAGCAGGCCACTTGCTGTCGAATTAAATAACTAAAAGTGGCAGCACGACTGAAGCCCAAGATGACAAAATAAACTTCAGTATAGTTCCTGAGTTAACACTGTAATCAGTATCAAATTTTACTTAAACAAGAGGTAAATTTAATGTGGTTGTGATAGTCCTTAAAAGATTCAAAATTTCAAAGCTAAAAGTAATTGGAATAAAAAAATAACTAATTTGGAAAAATCTCTCCTAATTTCTTAAAATCGAAATAATTAGTCTCTCATATGTTTGGGGATCACATAGCAAGCAAGCAAAGGTCCATCAGAAAGGTTAAAAGATTCACTAAAATTTGTTTTATTATTGATAATTTCATATCGTAGCAAATTAAAGACAAGGTATATTCGAAAATATTAAATAAGGCCAAAGGTGCAAATTACAGATACTAAATCAAGATCGCTGTCAACGTGTAAGGTTGAGGATATAATACAAAACAGAATTAAATTAAACAAAGGAATTTACTTGAAAGTACTCTATTTTAATTACTTAGTTAAATAACCCATCCGACTTGAACCTCAATGGCTTCCTTGCAACTAAACTACTTTCCAGAGACTCCCAGTCACTGATACCTATAAAAATGAATGAATTAATTAATTTCGAATTTTGCTCATATTATAAAAAGGCCTAATGCCAAAATAAAACAAAAGTATTAGTGCTTTAAGGTCTCAAACTTCAGGTCAAGACTGTATTTACGATGCCAACCTCTCTTCCCTTCCTTTGACGGTCCTGTCTACTTTGTTTAATCTGCAACATGCGACTTTGAATTATTAACATATTTAAACGTTGTGAATTAAATTATATTTGTTATAAAATTTGTTATAAAATGAAAAGAAAGCACCTATAAATTGATACAATAAAATACAGTATAAATTCTTTAATTGTATTAAATTAATTTATACTAGTATTTTCACTACTCTGCATATTTTTTCATTCTCTTTTGTAATATAACTTAATGGACTAAGAAATTTAATGGCAATTGAGTTATTATGCTACATGTTAATTCGATGGATCAGGCAATAAATTATAACAAGATGCTCTTTAACTGTTTTATATAATAAACTATATTCATCAATGAATACAATTACCTTGACCAACTATAACTAGTCCTTGATTACTTTTGTAATCTAACACAAATATTCCGTAAACTATGCGCTTTAGAAAACAATTTAGATACAAACAGTTAATTACAAATTACATCCTAGCGGGCATAAATAATTTAATTATACTGTAACGTATTTGTCAATGGACGAACCACCCTACTTGATAAAATTCGCTGCTCAGAATGGTCTACGATAGAGGTTTGATGGGTCTTAAATTTTTGGCTTAGCACGCATTCAAAAAGATTATTCAGATATCTCTGCATTTATTTATATAATTCAAATAGCACAAACAAAATGAATATAATATTATAAATAACTGGAATGCTCTACATCTAAAGGAATTAACAAATTGACTAAAGTTAGCAAGATACTAAATATCACATGGGCGCCACTACCTTTTTGGGCATATCAAGCAATGGAAGGCACAAACCACTGCAATTAAATTGAGTATCAAGAATTTTTTGTTTTAAATATATCGCGATTTAAGCAAGTCAAGGCCTTGAGAGTGATTAAACAGCCGGCTATTGCAATTAATATAGAAACGGTGAAACGATAATACAATAAAAAATTTAGGAATAAACTTAAATAAGTATTTTAGGATTAAATTTATTTACAGGTACGGTTGTGTAGACATTGAAAGATAAACTATCGGTGCTATAGATGTAGGCATCGGAAAGGCCAGGCTCTAAGAGCCTCAACGGCAGTGATGGGCATCTTACTTCAAAAGCTTGGCATATATAAAAAAGGGAACTCATCAACCTTCTATAGCAGTTTCTAATGCATTTAGAATTCTACGAAACTGTTGAAGATTGTAATGATAAAGATTCTCAAGGAACATATTATCCCAACAACGGTAAAAGCAGATATGGCCCGAAGTTTTAATTAATAAGGGCTGAATAGCTGTCTTTCCTAAAAGATATTCATGACCCTTTGGAAAGAAATAAAAAATTAAAACTCACCCTTAGAGGTGTATAGGGGATCTAAAAAACAGAATAAGCACTATAATGACTATAAGAGCTTCGAATGTTAAATTCAAATGTTGAAGATCTAACCAGAAATGAATAAAAATGTAATAATCTAAATTTGCAGAAAGGAAGATTAGATTACTCAAAAAAATTATCAAATTGCAAAGAAATTATCAGAGGAAAAGAAATTCAAATTAAAAGGACAGAGGCTACTGCCACCTAATGGTAATTGTGAAGTTTAAAATTTTGCTAAGTAGAAAACTGTCTGAAAATTATTAAAAATAAAAGTTACGGTGCCACGAGCGGAAATCTTGCATAAAAATTAAAACGTTATAATACATTTTGAAATAGTTGATTAAGAAGCGTTGAATTTTTACACGTCCTTTCAAACTTAAAGTATATAATTAACTAGCTATACGTTGATTTATAAAACCGTAGATTAATTCTACATTATGTATTGAATGCTCAAGATTTTTTTACAAAAGGTTCTGCGACTAAATTCCAATTTATTTACAATAACAGAATTCATAACTAAAAATCTATATTCCCGTTATTAACGTTTTAAAACTGGGAAAATTTCAGTGACATCATAAAAATAACAAGTGTCTCTTAACTCAATGTTTATTTAAAGTTTTCACTTTCAAAACATTCCACGCTTATACATATGCCTTTGAACTTGAAATTGAAATTAAAATTGAGGTTAATTACATAATCAAAAATACTTAATATTTACAATTCATTTACATAATAATAATAGCGAGATGGGAATAAATAGAAGCGAAAATTAATTTACAGATTGAAATAATTTAAAAAAAAACTAGAAGTTGTTTCTTAGAGATAGTAGAGTGTCTTTCAGAAAGAAGCACTGTAAGCGCGTTTGAAAGTCTTGCAACATTTGTCATTTATTTAGAAACGCCCGGTACATACATCCGTGTAGTAATAGTAAAATCTAATTGGTAAATGACCAGTATCATTTTATACCAAAATTACAACCATAAATTTGTAAACTGTACAATTCCATTTTAACAACAATTATTAAAATTCGAAAATTCCAGGTTACGCTTTGTAAAACATAGGGTCATTTTTCTTAAAAATATTACTTTGGTAATTCCCGTGAAAAGGCTTGCAAGGAGAAAACTTCAATTATCAGGCAGTTTAGACCTGAGAGTTGCAAAGTTAAGTTGTTTTTCCTCAGTGCGTGCCCAAACGATATTTAAATCAAACATTAAAGTGTTACCCAAATAATGTAAAAGGGAATCAAATTGGTAGAAATTTAGTCTATTTCCGCCCAGATCGAATTGTAGAAAGGGTCAACTTCAATTACCTGTTCATTCGTAATCAAAGGATTAGAGTCCGGCAAGGCTGTACGTGGCGTACGACAAGTAAAATATTCTAGGCAGTACGGTTGTTATTTTCGGTTCCTTCAGGAAGTTGAAGGTCTCCAAAACACCGAGTAGGTGATATATCCATTCCTTAAATTTCACCGATCTCCACCCCTTGTTGAGTAAACTCTGCTGGGACAAATTAGTCCATCGCGTTTAAATTCAAGACGAGTTAGTTATTGTTATAAATAAAAGACTAAAGTTTTAAATTTTTAACTGTTCATGTTATCGAGGTCATTAGGACCAATAATTCTTGTTCATTTTAGATTTAGTTTAGTTCGTAGTAATAAAAGGGTCACTGGATTTAGATATACAAAATTGTTGTATCCTTTATTCCCTTACAGGAAAACGTGTAAAGTGTTAATTGTAAATCACATTTTTTCGTTATCATTATATTCAATCTTTAAGCACAGATCCTATTCTTTTATATATGTAGACCCGTAGTTGTAGTAACACATACTTTCTTTTAGGCATTAGTTAATATTAAGTGAATAACCTATTTTAGATAATTCGTCCAAATTTTACCTGATCGAAGAAGGAGCCCAGCAGCGTGCCTGAAAACCACCATATAGTAAGTACGTACTGATACAATTCTCGATTTAAAGGTTCGGAAATCGGGTTCTTTGTTTTGCCGGCTTCTATAACAACAAACCTCTTGATTATTTCCTTTTTCTGATCGTTAAAAACAAAGTGGCGCCCTTAATTATGACTTTATCCCGAATTTTGACACCTACATATAAACCCTGAATTTTAGTCTAATTGATTTCATCACAAATGTAGAACCTCCCCAACCTCCACTGCGGTGGCCAGAGTAAATCAGCTAATTCAGGGAAATTAACGCCTTTGACAACCTCGGGGCACAAGGCTCCTTTCGTGCCGTCATAGCGCAAATCGAGCAAGGTATAGAAATCTTTAAACGTTTTAGGCGTACAAAAACAGCCAGGCCAGTTAACGGCAACCGCTTTTTTTTTACTGAACTATTATCATATCCTGACTTCCTGAGGTGACATCTAATCTAAGTGAATACTTTAGAATTTCCTTCAAAGCCCATGCTCACCTTTACCTGTCCTCACTTTTCATTCGTAGCTGAAGTAAGGGTATCAGTTATCCCAGTTATCTCGCCCCCATTAGGGGGAATTGATATTCCTTCCTTTCTTTTCTCCCTTTCTTAACTAATTAAAGTTACGCCGCTGGCATAGGTCACAATTAAGTTACTGTACTTCTACGGATGTCCTGGTGGAGGCTCTTACAACGATGGGAGAAACGTTGGAATTTTGTTAAAATTTGACACGTTTTTCTTGCGATTATACAAAGGCTGTTAATAATTATAATGAAACTTAGGTATGTATAAATAATCAAGTCAGGCACCGACATCGCAGTTTTCAAATTTTGCCTCCTCTTGTTCTTTTCATTAACGTTTTTAAAAACAATCTAATACCGTTTCCGATTTATATATACTGCACAGGCGTGGTGTATATTAGTTGCTTTCTATTTATAAAAATCTGGTGTGAGAAAACACACGACTTTCTCTTACACATTTTAAAGTTAATTTGAATTTATTGACGTTAATTACTTTCCTATACACCTTAATTGCAAACTCTAAAATTAATTTAAAAGCATAAATAATTCAACATTTATAAATTCCTTTATACATGTACTAAGAGCTTTATAATTAAATTTTGGAATCATTTAAAGCAAAATAATTTATAGATATAAATAAAAAGTAATTAAGTATATAAATAATGCACACAAATCATTAAAATATTAATTTATTTTTATTTTGTGGACGATAATTGGAACGGTCACCCATCCA
>JAHWXV010593112.1:0-18802 GCA_024586415.1 Phrixothrix hirtus | reverse complement strand
ATTCCAATACAAAAACATATATATCTGATTTGTCATATTTCCAACTGTCAATAATTAAGTTGTAATATTTAAACTACTACGAGTATAATGAACTACTAGTCAAATTAGTATTCACCTTTGTTAAAGATGTTTGAACTACTGCAAACGCTTGCTTGACTAATATAATATTTATGCTTTCAAATAATATTAAAGGTGAATACCAATTTTACTAGTAGTTCGTTGTACTCGTAGTAGTTTAAATATTACAACTTAATTATTGACAGTTGGAAATATGACAAATCAAATATGTTTTTGTATTGGAATAGCAACCTATGAAAGTGTAAATTGGGTTGCCTATTTGGGACATTCAGGGTCGTCATTACTCAGTAATAGCCCTATATAATTATAAGGAAAAAATATTAACTATAATTTTGTAATAACTTTGAAAATGGCATAATTACCGAAACGCTAATTTATTCCAAATCAAACAATGCTTTAAATTATAATATCCGCAATCACTCCAATAGAAATAACAAATACTGACTTCAAAATCAAAAAAAAAGTGAGCAGGAGATGTGATTGTGAATAAAAAGTAAGAATAAAATACATAATAAAATAACATGAAAGTACAGTATTCCAAATATAACAGTAGAATAGAAATTTGATCTTTAATATTCAATATCATAGGTAATCCAAATGAGAAAATGTTATAAATTTCAAAAGAACTAAATGGGAGGCTTGTTGAATAAAACAAAAATGTCAATTTTGAAAACGTTGTTCCTTTGTTTATACAATCTTTATAAAATACTTTATAAACACCAACTTTTTTATCCCTATTTGAAAACGATTGCGAGGGTGATAGCTTTAGTTTCAATACACAATGTGTCCAGTCTATACGTAGCATTACTTTAACAGCAGATACATCTTGATATGCCCGACAAAAAACGCTTATAAACTGTGTTTAATTTACATAGTTTTTGAAATATTATAATTAAAGTCTTCAGCCCGGTGCTGATTGTGACCAGGTCTGCTGAGTTAGATGAGGAAATGACTGGCCGATTGTACATATGTTTGTTACGGGATTCACCGCATGATTCTGCATCAATACTTGAATGAATGTTGAGAAGTCAGTCCTAAAAAATTTGCGAATTATCGAATATAGTCAATTATAGAAGGCACGAATTAGTAGGTATAATTTTAATGTACAAAGACATAGGTGCAAACATCCGCAGGCACTCAGCGTTTATATGAGGATGCTTCCCAAATCGCTGACAACCTTCGCAGAAAATTATTTTAAATGAGGTACAAAGACTGCGAGATTCGGGAATTGTTGCCCTAATTTTGACTGACATGGGCGCTATAGATCGCGGAAGATATGGATACATAGCCATAACAAACAATGTTTACTCGATGTAAAATTTCAGTAAAGATTCATTTTTTATAATTAATTATTCAATAAATTTACGGCACATAGACAAATTGAAATAGGTAATTTTAAAAACAATATATTCATATTAGTACTACAAGAACAGTCTTACACGGGTAAATTCATGTAGTAATAGTAAAAAGAACTCATCAGAGTACATTAGTATGATATTAAATAAATAAAACAAGTTCTCAGTGTTGTAAATATGACACAAGCTCGGATTTGTAATCCATTTTTACGCGAAAATTTGTAATATTTTTTTTTCAATGAGATCAAATGTTTTTGCAAATTTGTGTTAATTAAAGGCCCGTGTACACGTTTATTAAATATTGCACTTATATCTCAGACACCCCGTATTTGAAGTCTTAATCTACAAAAGTAAATGAGAACTATAAAATTATGTAAGGTTTTCAATAACAAATGTAAAAGGTTTTAAAAATTTTTGAAAAGAATTCTAGAACAACTGTAATCAAAGTCATTAACCCGGATAAATTAAATATAAATTTAAATTACATGTAGCTCATAACTAAAATACGAGCGTGTAAGGCTTTGTTCTTTGGTTTATCGCGCATATTGCTATTATATAACAAAACATAAGCATTACTTTATCAATTATTTACTATTTACCTAAAATTTTCCTCATCTTAATTTGAGCTGCTGTGTTATTTAAATTTTGCCCGTAGTCATTGAAACTATAAATAATTTTCCATTTCATTAAATTAATAGGTCCGGGTAACCTTAGCCTAAACTAATTCTTTAGAATTTTTTTAAAAATCAAATTACGTAATATGTCTCTATAAAATGCCATACACGTTTGACCTAACCACTGACTATTTTTTAATAAATTTTTATGTTACTATTTCAAGTAAGGGAAAGTTTTAATTCAATCTAATCCGACCGACTAATGTGTTATAAGTTACAATAACTTCGGAAACAGATCTATGTGGCAATATTTTTCCTTGCAGCAGATGGATAACCAGAAAAAGTAGATTCTTCGGACAAAAGACTACCTTGCAAGTGTTGTAAATTATAAGCAATTTCGAACTGGTTTTAACTAACTCTTAATTAATGTTGAGCTGTAGACGTTTTGTTTTAATTATAACTAATTATTTCCTGAACAACAGACGCGTAAAATATACAACAAGAAGATAATTATGTGACAACTGTAGAGAAGACCTTTTGAAAGTTAATTATTAAATTGAGCAAACGTTTGTCGAATCTCGCAAATTAATATTAGTTATTAAACTAAGAAATTACTTTCAACAATAATAATCAAAGAGAAACTTCTTAAAATAATAGGAGTTGTTTGTTAATCATTATTTAAAATTGCAAATTACTTTTATGAAATTGATATAAAAAAATCAGATTTTGCACCATTTCCGCTGCGGTTCATTCCTTATAAATTGAGAACCGCGAGCTTCCTTTGTATTTTGTTTTTATAAACGAATTTCAATGACGGTTGTCTTTTATTTATCTGCATTAGTCACGCACCAAAATATTTTGTTATTAAATAATTTACGAACTCAGATTTAATTTTATTTTATATTCGATTTAGAAAACTTGTAGCAAAGCACTCTTGAAATCAAACAAAAACACCTCCAATATTCTATTTTACATATTTCTCTTTGTAAATCATATTTTTGTAAAAGCTATAATTTCAAACTATTTTAAATACATAAATAATAAAGTGCACTATAGTTTATTAAAAATGAACACTGTTAACATTATTTACATTAGGTTTATGCATATAAGGTCAACATTCGTACCATGCTTTGTAACGCACGTGTGATTCGAACCTTAAAATTTTATCTTTCCTACAAAAGCAAATAGTTTGCTCCCTCATTGAAAGCGGGTAAATTCGATTTGATGAACAATGCAAGCAGTATTCTGGCAGCAGCTATGCATCGCCTTCACAGTCAAATTCGAGTGATGAGGATTTAGAGTTTGAAACAAATGAAGCTGAGAAAATTATCACTAGTTGTAATCAAAACCATGGAATTCCCATATCTAGATTAGCAACTCATTCTGGTGACCTGCCAGGACTGCAAAGAATACCGGAATCCATGGAGCGATATTGACTGAGTATCTATAATGTTTGAATTTACGGAAAATAGGGATTGAATGAGCTACCCTACAGAAATATTTCAGTTGTTCTTTGACAATTCGTTGTTAGAAAATATTGCTGCTTGGATAAACCTTCCTGCACAGTTTTATAAGAATAACAATACATCGTAACATTTGACCATAGCAATATGTGGAAATACACAAATTCTTATGAAATTCGTCGTTTTTTTGGAATTTGTTTGCTTATGGCAAATATAACAATGCCCTGTATTAAAGCTATTAGAGCAAAAATTTTCTCCCATACTATTTTCGGCCAAAATATGCCCAGGAATTGTTTTGAATCGATTCTGAAATGCAAAAAGGATGCATAAAATAAACCAAGTTCTTTAACATATCCTAAACAACATATGTGACTATCCCAAAAATCGCCTATCGTTAGACGAGACGTTGCTACCTTAGCGTTAATATTTGCAATTTAGACAATATAATACGAATAAAAATGCCAAATATGGAATCGAAATCTGCTAACTCTGTACACTAGATCGATTTGTATTGGATATTCTTATTTACACCGAGAAAGGTACGGTAACGAACGAAACAGGCCATATCCAAGCTATTGTTACACCTCTAGCAGGTCGGTGACTTGGTAAAGGCCATATACTATATTTACATAACTACAATGTGCTCTCAAGGTATGTACAGCACTATTTTTGTACACTTTAACTGAGTAAACAACCTCAACCACACCCTAAAAGAGTAAACTGTTATTAATTATGATGATATCGATATATTTCGCTTGTCAAAATGTTTGACGATTTATGTGCTTTCAAGATATGCCCAGCAAGATTTTTGTACTCGTCACTTTAACTGAATAAATCAACCTTAGTCATACCGAGTACTGGAGTAAAGCCTCAAGTAACATAATATAGATTTGAGTTTAAATATGATATAGTGTCAAATCAATTCGACAACCACTTTCACAAAAGAAAGAAATCGATATCCTGACAATTAGCAAACACTTACCCTTTACCCTTTAAAATGATGAGCATAAAAATAATGCTGCACATCTTTGAGAGCACATAACTCGACAAGCATTTTGGCACAAAAAAGAAATTTATTAATTGATAATTGGTGTTATTTTACTCTTGTACGAAAATTGATTCCCGGACGCAAAAGTTCATTTACAATGAATCTATGTCTAACGGTTTTTTGAAAAACATTTGCGTAATCGTTATTTACATACTGCGGTGCTAGCCTAATGTTAAGCTAGCACTACGTAAATTTTTCATTTTTCTAGCTAAATTATTTGAGCACAAATTTACGTTTTCGGCACAAAATTAGCACATAAATAGCACAATTCCAGTACTAAAAACAATTTAATTTTCATTGATAGATGACGTCTTATTATACGACACCAAGAAAGACTATTCGGTAGTACCTAAACATATTTTTCCACTGAATGAATATCCGTCTATGAAACATTACTTTCTTGTACACAATGATTCTACCGAAAATTCTATAGGCAAAAAAATACTCATGGCCCAACGAAGCTTGAAAGATAACTAAGATGTAGAGTTTGCTCTTCCTATAAAACAAGACCGCAAACACTTTTTGCATGCCAATCGTATAAGGACAAACACAATAATTTGATTGGAGTTTGCAAAGACACGTGTTTCAAAATTGAAGTCAGTATCTAAAGTTGCATTACATTTTTGGTTGTATTATTTTCAATTACAGTAGAACCTTGATAATTCGTCAGTGTTGGGTGGATAAGGTTAATAAATTATAGAATATTATCAACTATAAAGAATAAAAGAAATATATTAGCTACACAAGAATGATTTTTATTATCACAAGTAAATTTGAGATGTAAATATACAGTGCCCAACAACCAACCGGCAACACGCTTTGTTATGATATGTAGAACAAACTTTTCTTGTGATTTTTTTAAGAAACGTATAGTTTTAGAAATATTAACAATAATAGAATTAAGTCCAACCCTATAGCGCACGCCATGCCGAATAGTAATAACATCCTTAGTGTATATTACTCATCGATATATGTTCAAGTACGAAATATGTTTGTTTATAAAAATATTTATCCTAGAAGACAAAGTTAAAAAAATTTTATATTACTGTATTTGATATATTTAAGAACCGTTTTTTCAATCTCCTGTATGCAAATCTAATAGGTAAGCCAAACATTTAAAAACCATTTTTGCAAAGCAAAGTACATAAATAAACAAGTATTTTCCAGTTGTTCTTTTTGTTTAGAATAGTAACTTTTAGGGAACAGTATTGTTACTGGACCGCGTAAAACGAAGTGGATAGTTTGTTGTAGAATATCTCTTTTGTACACGTCATAAATTTTATATCATGTCTGACATTTAAGATAAAACAATTTAGAATCTTATGTTTTTAACAAATAATTTTGATAGTAAGCAACAAAATAATCAATATGTTTGGAAATAAATATTAAAGTGTAACGACCTACTTAAAATTGTTTTAAGTTATTTCACGAAAGGAGCATAGTTAAAAACTACTTTTATAAACAGTATTAAATTACAGTAGTACGCTTTTACTATATCTCAATTCATAATCCCGTTACAACTGTATTAAGCAAGTAAATAATTGTAACAATAGCAATTAAAATGGCTTTAGAATTAAAAATTTTCTAAAATCGTTTGGAATCGAGCCTAAATCAACAACTTAAGAAATACCGCCTGCAGGATGAATTATAGAAGGTGACGAATTGTCGACAGATGAATTATGGAGGTTCTACTGTGTTGCTATTTACTATAATTCAGTTTTCATTTGTTTCTTTAATGTATGTGTTCAACCACTTGGTCTGTTTCAATACATTTTACGCTATATTCCAGTGTCTTAAATATAAGTTAGATTTAATTCACGACTAGAAACTCCGAATTTCAATTTTATATGCACAGATGTTCTTATAAATAACAATTTTATACAGTCTGATACAAATTTTTTTTGTTTTCACGGGTTGAAACACCAAGTGATCCTTGATAGGAACATGTTAAGCACTTTTAGACGTACATAACTTTTAAGATCTCAAAAAATGAATAATTATACAGCGTGACAAACGTAAGAAGACTCTATGTCGGCTCGCGCTCTTGGTACGCAGTAAAAAGTGATGCAGTCCTTGCCTTCCTAATGTATTTCCTCGCTGTTTTCTGCGTTGGTATGTTTCGACCTCTGAGTTTCCTTTCATGTGACAAGCTGTAAAAACAAACTACTGGCAACGATGAAACTATTTGTGTAAGGTAACGTAATTCTGCAAAACAACTTGTTTGCATACAGTTTTCAAGATAATTATCTTATGAACTTCTTTGTTCTTATTCAATGACAATTAATATGGGAAATATCGTTGTACCATATAATGTAAAGGTAAACAATTAAACACACTTTATGGTTTTTCATCTAAATTCAAATAGCTGTTTTTTATTTCCCATAACATTGCAGTTATTGCTTTGTTCTTTAGATTTATTAGGACATTAATTCTGAAATTACATTTTTAAAGGTTCTAAAGTTAGCTAATTTGAAATTATAGCATAATAAGAAAGATTCATTAAAATTATTGAAAGTTTTTATCCAAATGTAGAGAAAATATATATTATTATTAAATAACTATTTCAAATTGGCACATATGGTTAACAAATGATAGTGTTTATAATTATTTAATTTGTTGTCTAAATTTTAAATCAAAAAACACGTCATTTTAATAATTAAAATTGAAATAAAATGTTCTAGTACGATTCTGGTTTAATTTAAATAATTCCTCCTTGATCGTCAATTCTAATTTTATCATTTTCATTTATATAAAATACCGCAAACAAGTAAGAGAGTATCTTAAATTCAAGTAGAATATCTTACATAATCCTGAAAGCATTAAACTTTGGAAATCCAACAATAATCCCTTTTATTTCATCACTTCAAATCTGCTCGGTAAAATATAATCAACTAAATAGAAATACATAGTATGGAAAAACGGAAACGGAGATAGATATCTCAGTGACTCTTTCTCATTTATTTACAAAGTCGACATCAGTTTCACAAATCTGATTAAGTAAATCCTACACTTTATTGGCTTTTCTACGCTTATAACGTAATTTAAGCCTTTGAACCCTAACTTAATTGAATAATTTAATTTTAATGTCCCTAAAATCGTTAATTTAACCATGATATAGTATATTTAAAGTTTTGGATGTTCAGTTTTGCTCTTTTATTTATTAAAACTCAAAAGGCAAACCCTAATCTACGTAATAGAATTATTATCCATCCAACCCATTCAAACAAAATCTCGAGCCACAAATGTGCTTTATTCAACAATCCAAAAAATTTAATTAGTTTATATAAGTTTATATAATAATTAAATCACTCTAACCTTCTTCCAAACAACATAACAAGGTAGGTATTTATAAATTTTAAAAATTATTCTGGGTGCTTTATTTATAGGGACTCTTCTTGCATTTCTCGGCCAATTTATACTGGCGCAGCCGTTCGTACGAGGTGAGGCTTGCATTTTCTCTAATCTGTTGTTTTTATTCCACAAGGGTTGTTTTAGGTATACCGCAAAATTAGCATATTAGGTAGCCAGTGCTTAAATCACAATTTATATATGCAAATCCGATAAAAAGCGATGACTTTAGTTATTCTAATTTTTTCGAAAGGTGTGATAACAAAACAACTTCCTTTCCGTAAAGTTAAACTAAAAACCTTTCTAACAAGCTATTTAAATGAATTACTTGTTGTTAAAGTGACCATTAAATTATTTCTTTATTCAGAAAATATAACAACGTTAGTAGAATTTTTTTAAGAAAGTAATATGCATTTTTCGGCATGCCTCATAATTTCAATAAAAGATTAACACCGCCCTCTATTGGCGCAAAAGTACTTGAAATAAAAGTTATATCAACTTCATTATTTATAAAATAACGTGCATTTCAATTATTTCTGAATATTTCAATTTTTCCTTAAAATACTCTGAACTTCACATAAACCGCTGTATAAAATGAATGACTAATTACTAAAACGTAAATGTAGTAAATAGCAAACAAGACTATTATTTTTGAGATAGGTCAGTGCAGCAAGATTATTTTTCTATAAGAATGTAACGATTATATACGTACAGTAAAATAATGTTTATTTTGTGCAATTAGTATTGATCACCTAACAAGCGGTAATCAAAACAAAATCTCTCTTAAATGTTTCCTAAAGTTCGAATATTTATTATAAATAGCCATTTTTAATTAAATTAAGAAATTTTAACAACTATGATAAGCTTTCAATAATTAGCTATTACAATTGTTAATTCTGTCTAATAATTTAACTACAAAATCCTTTAATGTATTGTAAAATTATATTGTATTGTTTTTGTTTACTAGGCACCCCAAAAAGGACATTGTACATAAATGTGAAAAATTGAATGTATGGTTCGAATTTCATCAATTACGCACAAGATAATATTTGTTTATAGAATAAACAGTAGTATAAACTGTCATTATATTTTAGTTGTACCAGAACTATTTCAAAAGTAATATTTATTTAATTATAATTTCTAAATTCTCATAGAATTGTTTTAATATTTTTCTGTGATCAAGTTAGCCAATAAGAGCAAAAAAAGGTACATCATTTTGTAACACCCTGTATAGATGAAAATCAATTTCGGGAAAAGGCTCTTGTATTAAAAATACAAGAGTGTCCCTAAGTACCTACTATGAGTAGCCAATTAGATCCGAAATCTCCCGAGAGAGTTTTATATGCACACCCAACGTTTGCGTATTTATTTAAATATTTAGGGATAGTCTTGTATTTTAATGCAAGACGCTTTTCACAGTGCGAAATATATTTTCACCTGCGTCTAGAAGTGCATGTCACCTTCATAATTTACAACATAGTTCATTCCTATGTTTTATTTAAAAATCTTATTAGAATGCGCAAGCTGTAATGATAAATTTACGGAGGACTTTTAGCTTTAATGCGTTAAAAGGGAGGAAGATTTTGAAAGTATAAGAATTAAATCGTAAGAAAATTTTGGTGAAAAATTGACTTACTTTGAACAAAAGCAAAAATTTCTGGGATAAGTATTTCAATAAAGATGCCGTGTGCCTTTATGGCCAGGGGTTAGCAAGCTTATTTTTGAGTATAATTCAAGTATAACGTGCTCTGTAAGTACTCACAATTGGCCAACAAAGTTGTCTTTCGAGTATACGAAGGTGTATAAACAACGCCCTAAATTTCGCGAATTGATCATTCTGTTGTCAGAGCGTTTATATTCACTAGAGCAATCAAGCTCTTTGTAAAGTTGAATTCCATAGGCATCACAGTTAGAAAGGAAGCCCGGTTCTACAAATACGAACATCTTAGAAACCAACAACAAAAAGTAAATTAATAACTCAATTAATTTATTAAACTAAGTGCAAATGTTTAAAATTGTGTTATAATGAACTTTTTAGGATTCATTGGTAATTACCTGAACACTGAAGGAAGATAAACCTTCAGTTGTTTATAATAAACGACCTAAGCCTCCAGATAGTTGAATGACTTTAATAGCAATAGCAATATATTATATAATTGTAAATTGTTTACTAATTATTGTGTTTATTTCGATATTAATTATTTAAATATATGTATTAAATTACAACTTCTTATTAATTATTGATCCTACGTTAAAAGTGTCTGAGAACCCACAATCAAATCAAATATAACATAACCTTTGCGAACTGTAAAGTACAGCGAACGCATTTATCTATTTTAGCAAGGTCGTGAATTCCCAAAAATAGTCTCTTCTTAACTTAACCAGTTGACACCGCACATTTCAATTAGTTATTTTAATTAAAATGAAGGAAATAAGGTTACACTCGAGAAAAAAGTATGATAAAATATCCGAAAAAATTCATTTTAATATACCAGGGTTGCTTTCTTAACATTGAGCCTATCTAGAAAGCCATAATTGTACGGTATAATTGTTATTATAACAGTTGAACATAATATTTTGCGAGTTTAAAGAAATCCACAGCAAGAGAAAATGTTGCGGCGGTTTGAAGATATATGTTTTTTAAGTTAAACAACTTATACAGAAAATCATGAAATTCAATAACGAGCACTTCCGAGCAGTAATTTTCTATAATTTCAAGCGTGGACTAAAGGTAGAAACACATTACAGGACGGCCTGCAGATGAAAGCGTGTTTTAACAGTATTAATAACCCTACTGATTTATAGAATTTAAATAAAGTATATTATAATCTTCATAAAAACCATTTAAAAATCATGATATCTGATTTCCTTCAATTATTCTATATTTTGCCATACAACCGCGTGGCGGATGTTCTCCGGTCTGGGTACGACCCGGTTATGTGTATTTCTATCTTTAGTTGGCAAAAGTGTTTCGATGAGATGGAAAATGTGTTCGGTATTGAGTCATGTTCAATAGCTACCGTAAAATGCTGGTACAACGAATTTCGTTTTGGTCGTGAATTTCTGTAGAATGAACATCGCGAAGTCGCCCAAAAATTGCTATAACTGAGGAAAATATTAAGATTGTGCAAGGTATAATAGAGGAAGACCGCCATCTTACTATTCGGATGATTCAAGGAACCCCGGGCATTGGTGTGAAAGCGATCAATACCATCTAACACAATCATCTACACTTATGTAAGCTTTGTGCTCATTGCATACCGCATAATTTATCAGACGTTCTAAAGGCAGATTGTGTGAATTATAGCAAAGCCATACTCAAACGCTTTTCCCAAGTGTCATTTAACTTAGTACAGATTATTGTGATAGACAACGAAAGTTCAGTATATTCATATGATCCCGAAAATCAGCAGTTGTCTGTTTGGGTGTTCCAAACTCAGGTGCCTCCTACAAAAGTTGTACGGGAAAGAAGTCAGAATAAGAAAATGGTTGACACCTTTTTTGGAATTACTGGACACGTTGCAACCGTAGCACTCGACGATCGACGTACTGTTAATTTTGAATATCCCATTGTTTGTTTGCGTGAAGTCTTTCAAGCAATCCGCTAGAACATCAACATATTTAAGCGAGAAAAATGCCGAATTGATGGGTTATCCGGCATATAGTTTCAATTATTTCTTTTTATTCCCACAAGTTACAGATAACTTGCGAGGAATGCGTTTTACTTTAGCCGATGAAGTTGCCGTTGCTTTTAAAAACGGAATAAATTACATACCTTCAGAGATATGGAAAAATGTTTCAGAAACTGGTTTTTACGTATGCAAAAGCGTATTGGTTCTAATGGGGAATATTGAGAAGTTATAATAAACTTTTTATAAATCAAAAATGTGTTTTGCCCTAGAAGGTTCAACATTAGGAGCGCAACCGTCGTAATATGATCGAATGCATTTCTTATTAATTTGATAAACATTTTTTGGCTAGTTTTTGAAAAAAGTTTAAAATCTAGGTATTTTAGTGTTCGTAAATTGTTTAAAAACAGTCCAGCTAATTTTTATGAAATTAAAAGCTATTAAATTATAGAATTACATAACTACAAACGTTTTTTCAAAAACTAGTCGACGACCTATTATTAAATTAAGCGGAAATCCAGTTCGCTATGCATCAGCATGAAATTTTTCAGATTTTTTGATCTCGTTTATATTTTCTTGGATGTGGGTGTTGACCTTTATATATACGGCAAAGTGGACGAGGTCTCCCATCTCTACAAAATTTGAAACCAGTTTTGGAGGTGTTTGCAGCAACTTTTAAAAATCCCAATTCTTTTAATTCCCCTTGCAAATTTTTATATCACACATTCTAAATATCTGTAATATTAAGTTTTCACAAGTACTCTGAGCTGCAGTTTATTTCTATCTCTGAAATAATTCTTACGTGGTAATGGAAATATGTTTTAGTAGTTACAATAATAAACAAACCATTAAAAATAGAGAAAATCGTTATTTACAGCCAGATGTCTCTAGTTTAGCTTTATACTTATCACAAAAGTAAATAATTCATTGCTAATATATTATTGCTAATCAGGAAATCCCATTTCGAAGCAAAGCATTTAGTCTGGCAGATAATGGAATTTTTTTAGGAAAACCAGATGGAGCTTCTGTTAAATTTTATGATGCCGTCGAAACGTAGTGTAAATAAAATGGCCTGAAGCTGCACTTTAAATATTAGCAATTCAAAGGGGATGGAAATAGAGATCTGGTTTTAAAATTTTATAAACGCACCAAGCAGAGTTGCTTTTGTGTTTGATGTATTCATGCTTGAGTTTATATTTTATTTTATTTAAGCATGTTCAACACTTTAACCTGACCCATTCAGTTCTTTCAGTTTCTTTTATCTTATAATGAAAATACTCCCTTAGATCTATCAAAGCATTCTTTAGAACCATTTAATTATTAAGTGCCGTTTTCTTTGTGTATAGTTATTCTAAATTAAATTATAAGCCTATATTGATGCGCTTCAATATGTAAGCTACCTTTTTATTACAAAGTAGTAATAAATTGAACAAATAAAATCTAAACATGTATTATAACAGAAATGTTTCCTAAAAAGTCTAGTTTTACCAATTTTAATTGGGGCATAAAAAGGCCAATTTTCGAATTATATACTTCATAATTATAAAAGACTATTGAAGGTTATTATTTCTATCATTTTTCCATGACATTAATATAATATCTGTTCTTCTTAATACTCAAGGTCATGTTTATGATACTAATTATTTTATTTTTAACTACTTAAAACTGCAAACAACAATAATTAATTATAATAATTTCTGGCCTAAACGATGTAATAACTTATGTAAACAATTTAAAGCTTCTAATTCTTCTGAATTATAGAAATTTAGATTGTTTCTAAACGCATTTAATTAATCTAAAACGCTCAAACAGAATTTGATCTGCCATTATAACGAGCCTTTATACAAGAACTTGCCTTTGATGAGCTTTTGAATTAAATTAAGTCGTTAAGATGTCTATCTGCCTGCTAAGGATTACACTAATGCATTCAGAACCGTTATTGAATATCCAACTTTAACGTATTAATTATTCTGGAGATACTAAGCAATGTTAAGGATTTTATAAGTTTAAATATTAAGTAATTCATTACCAAGTACAAAGAAAATTACTGACCTCTTTTCCTGAGTCAAGTTTTCAAGTTCAGGTACCCGGCACCAATGTTGATCTGGCGTGATGGTAATAAAAAATTGCGTAAAATATACCCACGCCACATAAAACGCGAATGGTATCATTAAAAGAAATAAAATTTTCTGATAAAGTCCAAATTCACCGATATAGGGTAACAAATCGTCAAAGTCTATAGAATCGTCATCCTTTTCGGTTTTTTTAATTTCTTTATGCGTTTTATCACTGGTTTCACCAACGTATGCATCGTTTACATAGCCATTTTTACCCTCGATAGCCGGTTTCATTTCAAAAGTCGTCGATGGTAATTTTTCGGTATTAGGGGTATCTGGTAAATCACCTTGGGGAGGCATTTTCAGAGCAATATTGCACCGCACTTATTAACTTTTACTGTGCACTGGCACTACTGCACTAAAATCGTTACACAGTTAGGCTAACCCACCCCAGGTAATTCCTAACCGCTCGTGAATCGCGAATCAAACTAAAGTCGATGTCAAAGACTCCAACAGTTTTTATATGAAGTGGTAAAGGCCATATCACGCCTCGGAATTCCCTTCTCCGAACGATTGACGCTTGAATATTGGATGGTTTTACGTACAATTTACTTCAGAAAATGAAATTAGTCATAGTGTGGATATTGTAAAGCACAGAACTGCTTTAATTAAGAACAGTTACCTAAAAGTATTTCAGGTAAATTTCGAGAAAATAATTTTATATTTATGAAAAGTATTTAAAACTTAATTATTTTTAATTATCAGTGACCTTAAAAGCTTTGATAAGTAATGCACTTGTGGAATGTTAAATAAAAGTGAAATGTTATTAGTGAATTATTACATTAAAATATATACATGCACGGGCAAATACAAATATTTTGTTATAATGTCTTTTACACAAATTTATTAAAATAATGTAATTTATAATTTTATTTAAAAAAGGCTTACAATAAGTAAATAATTCAGAATCTGCATTGGAACCTGTAACCGGCCCCAGCTCCATTCAATTCGAATTAAACAGTTTTCAAAAATCAATATATCCGTAACAGAAAAATTGCACGAAAGTATTTTTCTAAGCAAAAATAAAAAAGATGGTTATAGCCCGATGTCTAATACAATAACTAACATAACGTACATATTAAATTAAATCCAAGTCATGCTTCATTTCGTTAAAATTGTCTTTAAATTTCAGGGACAAACATTAGCAGGCATATTATTTTTTTATATTTCGTGGTTTTCATAAAATAGTTTTAAAAAAATTAATAACTTCCCCGAATCAGACACAATTCGCTTTGCTAGCAAATACTTCTTCACTGAGGAAACCAAATTTGAAAATTACCAGCTCCGAAACTCGGCAGGTGCACTTGGAAGAGCCCAAAACATAATGTATTCGTTTTATTTTTTCCCAAATCTAAGTAATTATACAGATATCTTAAACAGGGCACAGAAATGGTCAGTTACGGCGCTGAATGTTACTTAATGCATTTTAAATTTATTGGTAATGACAATTACAGTATCTTTGAAAAACCGTTCGCCTTATTGGTAAGTAATTTTTCTAAACACTATAAAAGTATTTACATTTATTCAATTGGTTCCGCGAGGTGTAAAGATCACACCGTGCACTAAAAGTGATTGTTGCCTTGTGTCAATGCGATATTCTTTTTTTTAAACACTATAAAATATTATGAGAACCTATGATAAAGTTAAACAAGATGATAAAGGCAAAATTGAATTTAAAATAGAAGGTAATGCTCTCATTAGTGTGACGGCAGCGTTAAAAAACAAATGTGACTGTTATTAACGAGAGCGCTCATTGACTTAAAATATGTAATTCAACATCCATAGTCATCTGATAATAGCTACGTAAGATAGACATGTTGTTGATGAACATTAATTTAAATAAAAATTAACGCGCATTCACAAATTAAAAATTATGGGTTTCATCTATATTACTTTCAAAATCCTAAAAATAGTATAAGTAAACTAAGTTTTAATATTAATAATTTACATCCATAGAAAACCTTTATGGAAGCACGATAGAGACGCCACAAGACTACGATTTATAAAAACTTCGTGACCAAAACCAAGTTACTTTAAAATACCAAGGAAATAGGTAATAGATGTTTGCTTTCTTGAATGGTTAATCTTATAGTACATGATTTAGTTTCTGTAATAGGAAATCTGCCAAATTTTACTAACATAACGTCCCAGTGCAAGATAGCTGAAAAACGTGGGAAACGAAAGCCACTAACATGATTGGCTAACATTTAAAAAGAACAAGATTCTATTGGCAAAGCAAAGAGCGGGGAACAAAATATAAAAGTGACTCGCACCTTTTTTTCATTTGCCATTGCTGCAACCTTGTAACAGTGCAAGTTGTAAAAATTAATTGTTTAGCTCGCCCAAGTTACAAGACATAGAAGCTTCGTTAATTAAATGATAAAAGTTGGCGCATTCAAAAAACTTTTCGCAGCCAATGTTTGAGGGACGAGATCCGCCATTCAAGTAGTATCAACTAATTATATCGTTATAAAAAACTTCATAAAAAAGGAAGACAGGAAGACATAGTTTCCTTTCGACCAAGCGATCAAGATTAACATCAAGGTTAGTGATTATCAACCAAATAAGCAAACTTAAGACAACTTATACATAATGCGTCAGTTACTTTAGTGAAAATTTGGTAAAGACAAGTTCTAGTTAAATATTCAGGTACTTTTAGTTATTTCCTATTTAAACAATTAGATTGTAAATTTTATATGCAACATTATTTAAAAATCCTTGTATCATTTTACAAATATATATTTTAGTTATTCCAATGCTTTATTCGATTTTAATTGATTTTTACATTTAACATTTTTAACTTAACTATAATTTTTGAATATTCTTATGTGTGAAAATAAACAGTTATAGTAAACATCTTTGTGTATTTGAATTTAATTACATTAGATTCAGGCTTTGACTCAACAGGTAGCACTTCCCGTAGAGCAATTCAACACGAGATTAATATCTGTACAAAAGTGTGCAATTCCTTTGCAAAATTAAGTAGTTGTTCCGTTTTTTTATTATTTATAGAACAGTTGACCGTTCGACTGACATAAATAAACTCAAAGTTGTGCATATAAGGCAGAATCTCAATATTTTCAAAGGAAAAAGATTGAAACAAGATTTTTTATTTTACGAAACTATTCTCTACGGTTCCAGTAATATGCTCTAAAACTTCTTCCCTCCAGTGACTTCGTTGTTGAGTCACCCTTTCCAAGGGATGCACTGAGCAAAAATCAGGGTTTTGTTATTTTCCCATTTTTTCAAATTAACGATAAAAATAATTTTATAAAAAATTAATGTTCACTAAATTTTCCTCAAGAAAGCATGTATGCATTTTCATTCGTAAGCTTAATGTTTTTCTAGTAACAGCCATTTGGAGTTTAGTTAAACCCCACACTTACCAATTTTTGCAATAATAGTATAGCTATAGTCAAAGTCAAATTGAGAATCTAGTATAGGTAAGATGCTTTTGTTATGGGACACTTTGAAGCAATATTGCCACAGGTACCTGCCGTATTATAACACCGAACAATACTACAGGAGCTAAGTTCAATTTTTGTAAATTTACGAGTTGTTAAGCTTATTCATTGATTATTTTTATCGATATAAATATGAAGCGAAAATTAATAATAAATATACTCATCTCTAAGAGCATTTCTATCAATTTTAATTTAATTGTAACAGTTAGTCAATAAATTTTGGATAACGATTGAAACCTCGTTAACTGTTATCCTAATTATAAAATTCCTATTTTACTATTTATGTAATGGATACTGGAAAAGTAATTGAAAGCTCATTACACCTACTAACCTACTATTTAAATAGAAACTTCTTTCATATTATTCATTTGTAAATTGGATTTATCTACTATTTTGTGTTTTATTTATATAATTGGTGTCGCCAAATCAAGTTGTAGTAAATCTTTTAAATTATCAAACTTTCTTTAAATACCGCTGAAACAACACTTCGGATATAACAGGTGTATATGATAAAACTATATATAAAATTTATATATAATATATCTATGGCAATTCTGTTTTCACTATTTTCTAAGAATTGTTTTTAATTTTTAGTTACATTTTAAAATCTGTTTTATTTAATGCGCAGATGAAGGGATAAACACTGATCCCGAAACGCCAGCCTTTAAATAGAAAATTTTTGACACCTTTCCTGTCTGGATAAAAT
The DNA here is from genome assembly GCA_024586415.1 of Phrixothrix hirtus. Lineage (NCBI taxonomy): Eukaryota > Metazoa > Arthropoda > Insecta > Coleoptera > Phengodidae > Phrixothrix > Phrixothrix hirtus. Next base: position 980 of record JAHWXV010593112.1, on the reverse strand, counting down.
AAATTATACCCAAATTCTGTTTTATGCAGTAATTGATAAAAATTTTATATATATATATATATATATATATATATATATAGTGTGGCATTAAAGTATGGAATATTAAGAAAACAGCGAACTGAACCGTTTTTTTCAAAATCCCTGTAACACGTCGATTTTAGTTTTTAAAAATACATATTAATATGTGGTGCGGTTCACCTTGCGACTTTCATTTGTTTTTTGTTATAACGTCATCATAAAAAACATGACAACATGGCGTTTTAGTAGTGGAACCTTATAGCGATTTTTAATTCCCTTTATGGTCTTGCAAATAAATCTTAGGGTTGTATGACAAAAATTATGAGTAAAATCCACCTAAACATTAATGTTAATATTATCGAATTTAATAGGAAATGATTCTAAATGATAACGCTAAAATGCTACAACATGTAAAATTCCATGACATGTTAGTATTATTGAAGATAAAAAATAGTTCAGACTATGAACAGAACGTAAATTCCTTGGTTAAGTACCTTTCGTTTTTATCTTACCACCTTTGCAACGTTTTGAATTATCCAGACATCGTTATAAAAATTTGAAATCTAGCGAACTGTTGACAATACTATTGCAGTTTATTGTAGTATTATTAATAATAGCCTACTAAATTATCATGGTGAATTTAACAATAACCCAGCGAATAGAAATTTTAATTTATCTTGGTTGTGAGAACCTCACGAATAACCAGCAAGAAGTGTGTGATGTGTTGAATGCCAAATATCCATCGTCCTATTACGCATATATTAATATGTATTTTTAAAAACTAAAATCGACGTATTTCAGGGTTTTTGAAAAAAACGGTACAGTTCGCTTTTTTTCTTAATATTCCACACTTTAATGCTACACTATATATATATAGGGAAATTACTTTTTTAATTTAAAATTAATATAATTATAATGGTTATGTATATTTAGAAATTAAAAAGATTTATAAAAATTCATTC
>JAHWXV010593098.1:0-12446 GCA_024586415.1 Phrixothrix hirtus | reverse complement strand
GAGCGAGATTACCAAGGAAGAAATTCATTTTTCACCTGCTTAGAAAAGTGTTGTGATAGGAACACATCAAATAAAAGTATGAATTGTGGGTTAATCCATCCTATTCGCCATATTTGGCTCTCTCCGACTTACATCTGTTTCCAAATATCAAAAATTCCTCACTAGTAAGCGGTTTTCGTCTAAATTCGTCATATTCACTGCATGAGATTTTCAAACCACCCTCGTAAGTACAGTTTAACAACTTATTCTGTAATATCACGAAAATTTCTCCCTTTTTACTACCAATTTATTTGCTATGCAAAATACCTTAAAACTAGACATCTTAATTAATGCAATTTTCTCCAATTCCTGTCTATCTTCACGTCTACCAGGTTTAAAAATAGCTTAAAATGTTTATGAATGTGTGTTGTAATCCTATTTATTTTACAGTAGCTTTTAAACGACTTTTCTAAAATAACCCTTGTACCTTAAGGGCTATATACATACATATTTTATATTTTTCTATATCTGAGTGAATTTTCTGAATTAAGTGATTGTGAATGTGTTACTTTCATGCATCTTTATCTCTAATAATTAAATGTTATTTACTTTTTTTATTGAATAAAAACTTCATTCGAAGCAATTAGTAATGCTATAAAAAATGTAATTGATTTATTTACCTGCTTTATGTTTAACTTAACTTTGTATACAACAATTAGCGTAGCTCTCAGAATAAAAACTGAAATAAAGCAATTAGTAAAAATATTTAGAAGAAATAAAAGTATAAGGCGGTGTTTATAAACAATTGCCATTGTAAGCAGCACAAATCGAGCTAATAAATGTTTCTAAATGTATCTTATTTATTTTGACGTTGATATGTTTAATTTAGTTTAATAAAAAATAATTGTATTAAACAATGAATTATTGATAATAAGGCAATATTATTAAAACCTAGTTTACGTAATTTTTTTCTTTTAAATGTGTATCTAAGCTCTTATACAAATCTCGAAATTATTTACTTTTACATTTATAGACTCAATTACTTAGAATTTATTAAATTTTAAAATAATTATGTAAACAAATCTGGTAAATATTAAATTGTTTAAATCACATTTTAATTATACTTTCATAATAAAGCTCAAGATTTGTAGTAAATTTTACGAAAAAGTATTGTTATATTAAAACCCAACACCGATTCGGTGTTAATTTTCTTCAGAATAAGCATTTCACTCATAAAATAATATGGAATGAAGAGAATTAGTTTAGAAAAGCAAAGTGGAATTAATAAAATATCATTACAGAATGACAACCTAAATTATATTTATTGACACAAATTTTAATAGACAAGGGTTTAACTTGACTTGATCTTCAGTCAAGGAAAGTTAAAAAGAATGTTTTGTTCCCTTCTAAAAGTAGAGCACTAACCGCATCAGTGAAAAATTACTTTAGACACATGCTTTTAGGCATTTTCAACTTCAACCCTCCCGTCAGAGACAGTTGCAAGTCGCACCCTCCCGCTGTCCACCGGACATTATTTATAACGTCGGCTGGACCTGGTCCACATAAAGGGTACCCCTGCAGCCGGCCCATAAAAAATCCTCGCCGTTTCTGTGCAATGTACACTCTTCTTTGCTTTTGCATTCATAATCACGTGTTCATTTTCTTTGAAATAGAACGAATAGTGACCACTTCTAGAGCACAATTGTCATGCTAACGTCTTTTTTATGCTCTTAATCGTATATTTAATGTAGGCATTGATATATTTTAAATAACAATAATAAAAATATTTATTTCAATTAGTATTAAGGGATGAATACAATTTTATGAAATTATTCATTTAGAAACTCCCTGAAATCAATTTTCTCCCTAGGTATTGCTAATATCTCAACATACAAAGAATAATTGCAACTTCCCACACCAACTGATTGATCAACGCTGCAAACATGGCGGATTGGGAATTTATTATTTATCCCTTTATTGGGTTTCCAAGTTTTGTCACCCTGAATTCTTCCAATACTCTGCATTACTTCCCAAAGAAAGTGAGATAATTCATTCCACAGCTTAAAAGACTCGTTCTGGACTATCTATAAATTTTAATTAGTCGTTAGAAATAAGTATACAATAAATTGTATTACCTATATAGGCTGCTATTAATCAATATATATTATAACTTATATTCTTAAATCCTTATTCAGACTTCTCGGTGGCAATTAATTTTTACAAATTTATTAGTTGCGATCAGATGATAAGTACTAATTTTTAATTATCCATAAATTCAGATTTATTCAGTATTAGCAGAAAACTCCTATAAATAATTTACGTGCTTATACAGAATTGGGTGATACTCGAAATGTTATAAAAATATTAAATTTTTTGCATACGATTCCGAATAGTAATAATTTTCATAAATATGTATATAAAATGACAAAAATTTAATAAAAATGGCTGTATTTAGATTTTATTATTACTGAATGTTTTACTGTAATATTATTTTTATTTGCTTAAATTCAAAGTTCTTATTTTACCAAACGTTCTCATCTAAGGATATAGCCAAGTCTGAAGACAGTACAGAAATAGATGCTTTTTCAAAGGCAAGTTAAACTTCAATGAAGATCAAATTTGTGTTATAAGTTATAAAATATTAATAAAATAAATAGAAATAGTCAAATTGTAACATGCCACTAATATTTCAATATTTCAAATATTTGAATAGTATATCGATACATCCTGATACTGATGAAAATATGCATAATTAAAGAACGTGGTAGAATACTGTAGAGATAGAAGCCACTTTATGTATAAAAAATAAAGTAATATGTAGTTATGCCGAGAATAAATAGAAGTTATTAAAGTAATAAAAAAGAATTAAATCTTCCAAACGATTAAACACCATTAAAAAAGTTTATAATATGATTATCCTTTTTGTCGTCATATATTACTTTACCCTTATAGCAATGTGTTTAGTTCTTTAAATAAAACATCGAATTTAATAAATTATTGGGTAATAATATACGTATATTACATATTACATATTACATATATTAATTAATTTTGAAATACCCCATATTTCAATTAAAAGTTGTTCAGGTATTCATGAGTCAGAATTTTTCGTACTATCGAATTTTAGTTTTTAAAAAATGAATAAATAAATCCCCCATCAAATTTTTATAGATTGAAGGCGATGTAATTATTAAGAATAATTGCAACCATCCACTAGATCTATTTTAATCAAATTAATTTTTGTTATTTTAATAGTAAGCTGTCTGCGTTATTAAAATATATCAAAAAATAATGTTAAAACTGTCACTAAGCAGGAAAAATTAATTTAAAGAGTGTAATGCGTAAAATAACAAATAGAACTAAATATAAAGAACTGTGATTGTCCAACTACCTCATAAATTTGTTAGAGATAGTCATGGGTTAGGGTATTTAAATAAAAACGACGAAGCGTTTTTAATAAAAAAAATAATGTGGGTGGTATATTAAAAATAATTTAAAAAACGGAATTGAATCGACCACTAAACAAAGCCTTACAAAGTAGATTGAGGAATGCCCATAGTAGCTTAGCAATAATTCGATAGGTACCACAGATACCAACAAAATAACTTCGTCATGTACCTTTAATGAACGTGTTCAATAATATGCTTACGCCTAAAACGGTGAAAAATGGTAAGTACAAGAGCTATTTGTTCAACCTATTGCAGCGCCCCCTAGCAACAAGCGATACGGTAGGAGGCGAAGCTTAGCGTGATGCTATCTCTTTACCTAACAGCGCCAGCCCTTCGCTACTCATGCCGATCCAACGAGTTGAGACCTGGCTGCCAGCGTATCTGTCACAATCAATTCTTCCACCAAGTGCGAATGATGAAGTGTCATTTGCTTTTTTTCAAGATGAGGACATAATGTAGCAGAAAGTCACCTCGGAATGGACCGAGTATATGGCGAAGATTTTATAAATGTTGGTGTATTGCGTGAGTGGTGCAGGAAGTTTTGAGGACGAATATACGTTCAGAATGAAGGTGGTCAAGGGAGGAAGTCTGTGATCGAAGAAGATTTTGTGCAAAGTGTGGATACATCAGTGCGTAAAAAACGTAGGTTTACAATAATTGAACTATGTGAATTTTTCTGAAATCTTTCTATGGACCAAAAATGCTAACGAAAAATTACAGGGTTTGTCGAACGGGTTCAGCTTTAATATTTTAAATCGGTTCGAGACTTTTTGAAAAAATCGTGCCAGGAGAAAAACTTGTTAAATTTAAAAACCCTGAGACAAGATAGCAATCTCAGCAAACCAAAAAAGCTACAGTTTTTTGGCACTAAGGTATTTTGCTAACCAAGTTTTTAGAGCCGGAAATAACACTAAATGTGGAAAAAATCTGTGGAAGGCTTAAGCTCTTTTATGCATTGTTTTGCTTCACGAGAATTCTCGACCGCATGTTGTTGCACCAACGCGACAACTTCTTGAAAGTACCAATGGAAGTTGTTTGATCAACTCTGTAGTCGTGACTTGGCACTTTCGTACCTGAGGTGAAGAGATGGCTAATAAGGACCTACAAGATATAACCGAAACATGTATCACTACACAGGTGGCAACCTCCTATGAAGAAGGTGAAACAACGCTGGTGCACCTGTACGACAAACGCTTCAACTGCAAAAAGCGGCTACGTCGAAAAGTAGTTTACTTATGTATCTAACAGTTGCAAATAAAATATGTTCAACCTTCCCTCGTATTTTGATTTCTTGACCTGCCGGCAAATAGACCTTGTATAAGTAAAAATTCGTATAAAACATTAATTACAAAAGGAGGTACTATTTGTGACCACCTTTTTTTTATTGGTAATATTGCATACGGCTCATTAGAATTATTATAATAAACTTTAATTGTTCAAAGTAAAAAATGAGACAGATACGAGGGCGGTCTGATAAATGGCCGGTTTGAACATGAGAATACAACTTTTTCTTCAAAATTTTATTTTATTTTTCGACATAGTCTCCTTTTAGCTCGATATACTTAGTCCAACGTTTTTGCAATTTCATTCGGCCATCCTTGTAGTACGATTTATCAAGTCCTCGAAAATATGCATCAGTTTCCCATTAAACTTCCTCATTTTATTTGAATCTCCCTCCACCAAGCCATTATTTCAGGTTTAGTAACAGGAAGTATTTATAAGGAGCTATATCAGAAGAATATGGTGGATGCGGAAGCAATTCGTAACGTAGTTCATCCAATTTCTATTGAATTTTCCATGATGTGTAAGCTGGCGCCTTGTCATGATGAAAAAGCACTTTTTTTTGCCAAATGTGGTATCGGTCCAATAATGCCATATAATAATCTCCTGTGATTGTTTATTGTGTTTTAAGATAATCGATAAGTATTACACCTTGTGCATCCCAAAAAATAGTTGCCAAAACCTTTCCAGCTGATGCAACCACTTTTGCTTTATTCGGTGCACTGAAACCAGCTTCAACCGATTCTTTTGATTGTTGTTTTGTTTCAGGTGTATAGTGATGGATCAATGTTTCATCTACGGTTATGAATCTACGCAAAAATTCATCTGCATTACGTTGAAACATCTCCAAATATTGCTTTGAAATGACCACACGATTGTGTTTTTGTTCGATTGTCAACAAACGCAGTACCCATCATATGCAAATGTTCATACAAAATGTTACCCACGCGTTCTTTTACGATGTTTACGATGTCAGCTATCCCGCTCACTTTCACCCGTAGATCTTCCAAAATGATATCACGGATCATTTTTTTGGTGGTCACTTCGGTTCGTCGACCTGAAGGATCTTCATTAATTGTGCTTGTAACATTTAAATTCTGCAATCACAGTTGAATTCGCTGGAGCAGATGTGCCATAATATTTATCAAGCTTTTTCTTTGTTTCTTTCGCGGTTTTTCCACGCAAAAAATAATTCTTAATCAATGCACGAAATCCATTTTATCCATTATTTTAACACAATCCCAAGTTGTTCGCTTTTTATGGCTGTCAACATAAACTAAATGACATATAGCGCTAAAAATTTACAAGCAGCCTACTAATAGATTGTATTTGACAGAAATGAAATACAATCGGTGATGAGAGGCACCAGCTCTTGGAAACCGGCTAATATCAGTCCACCCTCGTAAACACAAATAAACCAATCTACCGAGTCCTTAATTAAGTAAGAACTAAAATTACATAAAGGTATAAAATAAATAAATCTTTAAGCTCAATAAAAATTGATTATAAACTTGAGAAATTATTTCCTAACGCTAGATAACACAAATTCGCCTGGAATATACGCGGCATGGTTTTTATTTAATAGCTGTTGTAATATAAGAATGAAAGTAAACGAACTAGAAAAAACTTTATTATTTATTATTTTGCTACACAGTCGCCATTCGCGGCAACATATTTTTGAATCGCTCTACTAGCTTTATTATGCCCTTACTAAAGATTTCTCCCGCCATTGATTTAAATCAATTAATTACTACAATGCAATTAGTGCAATTACTGCAATTCGTCATATTCAAATCTGCGATGTAAACCGTTGTTTTAAATAGAGAAAAAGGTAAAAATCACTCAGCGTAAAGTCCGAATTGTATGGCAGATATTGAAAGAGTTTCCAATGAAATCGCTTCAATTGTTTTGTCATTTTATTTCCCGTGTGCCGCGTGCGTTGCCGTGGAGAAATAAAATCCCGTCGGTTAGATTCTCACGCTTGTTGCTTTGAATTGAACGTCGAATTTTTTAAGCGTTTCATAGTATGTATCAGCATTAATGTACTTCCACGTTCAAGAAATTGAATCATCGACATCCCCTTGTTGTTACGAAAACCGTAACCATAAGCTTCTTGTTTGAACCTTCTTACTTAAACCTTTTGGGCTTCGGGGATGATGAATGCCGCCTTGCATTGCTTACTGATTTGTCGCAATATTTGAATAAGATATTCACATTTCATCACCGGTCGTGATTCAATAGCTTGTTATTTTCATTTTCGTGTCTCAAAAATGTTTGAGTTGCAGTAAGATGTTTTTGGGGCCCATCTGGCACAACTTTATGTAACCCAGTTTTTTAGTTATAATTAGGTAAATTACCGATCGCGCAACAAAACGAAATTTAATCGATAATTGTGAAAAAGTAAACCTTCTTTTTCACGGATTTCTTCATTCTCATTTTCAGACAGTTCATCATTGATGGCAGTCGGGCGACCACTAAGTTCTTCGACGTAAACATTTCCTTTGCGAAACAAACGACGCCATTTTCGAACCTTACCTTAGCATATAACACCAGGTCCATAAACATCGCAAACTTCGCTATGAATTTCAGCACCACAATTGTTTTTCGTTGTCAGGTAACGAACTATTGATCGTGCTTCATAACGTATTCATTTCAGTCAGGTTATGCATAGCAACTAACGCGAATAAGTTTAAGCTACTGTGGCTAACAGATAAATGATAACATAGATAAGCATGCTATACTATCGTCATCTACTTCTGCTGCATATATTGGCGGCAAAAGTAAAACGACTTTCTTAAAAAACATTCCTCGTATATAAAAAAAAACCTTAAATCCAAGATAGTTGTACAAGTTTATGATGCGGTAGAATAGTACATGTTCGAGTGTACGTGTTTGTTCACATGTGTGTACAATCAGGTGTCTCTGCTATTAATATTCTTTAAGTAAGTGGGGTAGGGTCCGGCGAGAAAATGTTACAAGTCCCTTGCAAGTGCTAAACCAATTATTACGCTGACAAAATCTGACGTTAGGTAGCTAAAGGTGGGTTCTTCTGCCCTTTGTGGAATTGCCCCATTCTGTTTGCCATAATTGCCAATCAGTATTTTGCGGCCCTTGTCAAAATTTATCTTTTTAAGCCAATACCCAGCTGCTGCCTTTTTAACTTGGAGATTAGCCCAGGATAATTAGAAATGGATCCAACAGCGTAGTGCCGAAAGCCATAGTTATCCTGAGTTTTGCACATATTTGTGTAGCTCAAATTTTTTAAATTGATCTTCCCAGGCACTGGCAGCAAATGTTATAATGTCCATTAGAACTTTATTACGATGGCAGAGAGATCTTGAAATGTTTTTGTGCGATTCTGGTTATTTTTTATAGAACACTAGTTCCTTTCTCGCAAATGGTGCTTATGTGATGTTTGAAGTTTTGTTTTTTATGAATTACAACTCCCAGGTATTTGGTGCTTTTGGCTCTAGAGATGTTTTTGCCATCCAGTTTGATTACTTGGTCTATCTATAGGTTTCCCCTCACCAGGGTATATGTCGTTTCCTCTAGTGATATTTTTAATTTTACCTCTAAGCACCAATTTTGAGCCTGTGTAAGTGTTTGATTTAACTTTGTTTCGAGTTCTATCCTGGATTCAGCTTTTAAGAGCTTAGTTATGCTGTCTGCATAGGTGATTATATCAAAATGGTGTCGTCTAATACTATGTTCCAAAAAAGGGAGCCACAGATGGTACACTGTAGACAACTTTCCGTGAATTTTTTGCTGATTGATGTATAGGTACCTTTAATTGCTCTGACAATAGTTCTTGACGCTTTTAATTAAGTCTTTAGGTATATTAAGCTTTTGGAGACCCCGCTTATATCGATACAGACGAGTGCCGTGTATTTTGTTGTAGTATGCGAGCTGGAGCGTAACAATCGGTTTATGGCACCTTCGGCCGATTTGCCTTTTCTGAAGATACACTGTCTTTCGCAGTCCCTGATGTGTTGGGTCAGTCTTCGGTTGAAAATTTTTTCTTACACTTTACCAAATGTGTTTAATAGGCAGATCGGACGGTAAGGCTTTATGCCTTGAGGGTCTTTAACCCTTTCCCTTTTTTATAATTGTAACATTAGCTTACTTCCAGGTGTTTGAAACTTTGTTATGTATTAAGCATTCGTTGAATAGTCCTGTTAATCGTGCTTTTAGGAAGTCTTTAACACGTTCATTGCTAATCACGCGATATGGCGTGATACTAGTTCTCACCAAACGGCCGATCACGCGTTATCGTTATAATAATAAAAGCATATAAATAATATATTAACTTACTTTGAGCACAATAAAAAAAATTTGGCCACCACACGAAATTCCAATTTTTAGTTTAGCAATGAACGTGTTAAGGGCTTTTAGTACTTCCTTTTTTAATTTGGTCAGGTCCTGGTGCTTTTTTGTTCGTCAGTTTGTCTATTGTGTCTGTTATTTCTGAGGGGATAATAGGTAGTAAGATATTTTTATTTAATGCAGTTGAGTACGTTTGTTATCTGATTATTCTGTTAAAGTGGTTGTGAAAGTCCCATTCCCTTTATGTAACGTGTTGATTTTTGCTGTATTAATTTTTTCTGAAACAATTTTGTATGGGAGTCCCCATGGATTTATTTTCAACTCCGTTTCTGCGCACTCTGTCTATCTGTTGACTTTTATAGTATATATTTTGTTGACATATTGGTTTTCGATTTCTCTACATTGTGTGCTACTGTTCGCAGATCCGGAGTTAAAGTGGTCTGGTATTTTTTGAGGGTTTTCCTGCCTTTTTTGCGTAATTCTGAGAGATTATTGTTCCAGAAAGCAGTATTTGTTCGTGTTTTTGAATAATGTCTAAAGATGACAACTTTCACAGCGTCTATTGTTGATTTTGTTAAGATTTTGGTGTAGGCGTGAATGTCTTCATGTCTTTATATTATTTGCGGTGGTCTGTAAAAGTTCTGTAAGGTTGGCTTTTTTGCAGTTGAAAATTTTTTGAGTTTCAGCGGTTGATTGTCTTGGGTTATTTTTTGTTAATTTGGAGGAAATGATGTTATGCTCGCTGATTGTCTGATTGTCTAGTATTTGTATGGTACAGAGGGTTACGATTAGTTTGTGTATTGTTTGGTCCGTGGAATCTAGGTAGGCTGTTAGGTTTATTTAAAATTTGTAATTGTAGACTTATATTAGATCTAGTAATTTGTTTCCTTTTTCATCAGTGCGGTTGCTGTTCCGCATATGCGATTAGGCAATTACGTCCATCGCATATATGACACGTTTTGTTGGGTTATGTCTGTGATATACTGCGGATTCTTCTGAGGTGTATGTCTATGTTATCTGAGAACTGGAAGTATAAGCTTACCAGTATCCAGCTTTCTGAATCGGCGGTAATCTCAATACAAACGCAGTCAGTACGCTGAGATGTACCATTACGGTCGTTGTGATGTTTTTATTTAGAACTATTATCGCCGCCATGTGCAACGCTCCCTTGGTTATTTTAAATCTGGGCACTAGCATCCCTGGAATTTTGGTACGTACCATCACTGGTCGTATAAGGTACTTGTAACAGAAAAATGTCTGTTTCAGAGCTCTCCACAATTTTTCGTAATTCGTGAATGACTTACCCGTTTATTTGACAGTTTAGTTGTATTATTTTTGTCATTTATCAAGAGTGTTTAGCCAAAGTATGGCTGTGGACCAGTTTTCTTTGAGGTCGAAAACTACTAATCCATGAGTCGTGACGTAGACGCAGTATAAGGATTGGATATCCAGTACCTCGTTTCTTCTTCGGAAGACCTTTTGAAGAAGGTACTTGAGCTCTGTTAGTTCTGTAGGTAGATTTGAGGAGCGAATTTGGATTATATTTATGGCTCTAGATACTAGAAACGCAATCTTTTGTCCATTTTTGTCTAAGGTTCTGACACGTCTTAGTGCTGTGTTTAATGTTTTAGGGTCTTTAAGTCTATTTAATATCATATATACTTCCATTCTGACATAAATTGATTTAAGGTCAATGTCTGTGATGCTGTAGTTATGTCGGTGCTCAAGCAGCACTTTTAGTTATTGATACGAATTAACAACTCTTAAGTTGACTTAAAGGTGTTTGGTTACTATCGATTTCAACCATCCCAAAAATGTTTCTATAACTTATATGTCACTAAAATGGGGAATAGTAGATACTTATATATTACTTGTTTATCACCGTTGCAACAACGTTTTTCTAACTAGATAGTTACGTATTAATTCCGTTATAGTTTAGTCCCTGAAACTTATAATTACTTTGCCTCCTTCTAATAATGTTGTTTCTATCTTACTCAAGTAATTTTATAAAACATTATTTTGCTATAGTTTTCTGTAGAAGTGAGGTTACAAAGAATATAGCAAACAGTAAATACGAATGAATACTTCTATAGTACACGAGAAAGCTTAATACGCGTGTAACGTGTACAATGCCCCTAAAATAAAAACGAATGTTTGTTGATAAATGCGATCATGATACCTCTATAAAATATGCGCGCCTCGAGAAATATTAATATTTATAAAAATAAAATTGCAAAAATTATATAAAAAAACTAATGAAGTATTTGTAGTGAAAATATACAACATATTTTCACATAAGTTATAGTTATAATGTATCTGAAATAAAAATAAATAAAATATTAATAAAATAATTTAAACAAAATGATGTTTTGTTCATATATGTAAATACTTTAACATTAAATTATTTGGTCGTTTTAGTTTTATTGAAACTTGTGGCTCAACTAGCAAGGCACTTATTTTGTAGTCGTAAACAAAATTAACGTTACAAAAAATTGCGACAGACTTGTAAGAAGCTATTTCTTCAAGGTTCTGTTGAAGTATTTAAAGATACGTAGTTATTACTACTTATATTTTTACTATACTATAAAGTTGAATTGTTTTTATTATATTGCAGGTACTTTAAATGCTGCTAAAAACGTATAATACTATTAAAACATTATCAAAGGTTTTAAATTAACTCAATAGCTGAACAAGAAATGTCTTCACCAATAAACTCATAAATTCATGAACTAATAAAAACTTAAATTAAAAACTGTAAATAAAAACTAAATTCTCCTTGCGGACTAAAAATATAAACAAAACTTATTTTTATGGTGTCACTTCCGTTAATAAGAACTTTCCATTTACATAAAATTAATAACAGTTTTATTTATATACATACATATTTACATACATTGAAATCAAGAAAATGAACACGTCTTGACAAATGTTGAAGGATAATGGCACAGCTGTTTTCCTGTAATCGTGTTTTCTATCAGCATATTAAAATTTATTTTGAAAGACAAATTGAATTCATAGTAAAAGAGTTAGTACAACATTTTTATTAGGTTGATTAATATAAGTTCAACAAGAAATACTTTGAAGTTGGCATTCTTTGACCATTTTAACTTTAGTACAGCTAGCGCAACAACCAATGAGGTTTATAGTTTGAAGTGGTGCAAGAAATATACAAAATAAGTCAAAAAGAAACAAAAGAATTTAAAAGCTAATAGAACTTCTAAAATTAAGGTCTGTTTGTTATATAAACTAATGCCGGAAATTCTGAAATAAGGAAGAGAAAAGGGAGAAACCTGTTTTTCTGTCCTAACTTTTCAACGGAGCAAACTATCAACTCAAAATTTGCAAGAGAACTTAAGAGTATTGTACAATTTGATTTAATGGTAAAGCAAATGAAAAATTAATTTTTGGTTAGTA
>JAHWXV010593014.1:0-11041 GCA_024586415.1 Phrixothrix hirtus | reverse complement strand
GGGGTACTAGCAGTCACGTGAGAAAAAATCTAAGGCGAAGGTATAGTAATAATACAGCCACGCTTGTGTCCGGTGCTATCAAGTATTCAGTTCTTGTTCTGGTGTGTCTTCTTTATTTTTAGAAAAGTAATATGGACCTTTATTAAAGTTGTAAAGTACCTGCTTGGCTTCCGACCTGGAGGCAGTAAATTCAAGCTATTTTGGGATAATCCATTTAATATAACAATGTCCAACCTTTGTTACATATCATCTTACCCATGGGGGTTATCTGTCCTAAAAATTAAGAGCTATAAGCGCTTTCCGAGTCCAGAGCGTTCTTTCACCTGTAAGTGTCTTATATTTTCTTTTGTTCTTTCGTTGCTTATTTCAAACCTGGCAAAGAAGTGCTACCTTACACTAGCACGCATCTACCAACTTCTGTGTCATCACCAACTGACCCAGTTTTGTTTGTGTAAAATAAAGTAAAGCTAGATAAAGGACGTTACCGTCCGTTACATACAAATATTGAGGAAATAAATGAATTACGGGCTTAAAATACCTGTAGTAGCGTTGAATCACAACAATTCAGTGAAACACTTTAAGTTTGTAATTTCAATAATTTAGGCTAACTGTTTATATCACATTTACGATTGTACTTTAATTTGTTAGTTTTATAATTACCATTGTCTGCATAATCTGGGTACCCATTTTGAATATTTGTTACTGATGCATTTTTTTTAAATATTGTAAGTGCCGTTAGCGAAATCTAGAGTTAATTCATTATTTGTCACCGTTAATCAATCTGTTCCAGTGGTAATAACAAGCTGGACCTTTTACATAAACAATTCCGAGCCTAGATTCCGTTAACGAATGACTTTTGTTCTTAGAATGTAAGTCCTGTTTAATTTCTCAAATAATTATTGAATTTTGTTATTATTTCACCGACGTAAAACCTTAGTTACAATTGTAGTTATACAGTGCACGTACCTTAAGTTACATAGCAATTAAATCATTTTCAGTAACGAAAGTCATAAAGCATTTATTTCTAAGTAAATATAACATTTCCTAAAAATCTAAGGTTCAGTTAGTTAATTAAATAATATACAGTGTGGCCAGTTCTGAAAACCTGCCCTTAGTTATTTCATTTTAAGGTACATTACGCCCTAAATTTTTGCAAGTAACGTAAATACTATTTGACGCTTAAGTTAGCATTTTTTATTGAACTTTATATACAGAGCGATCATAAATAGGTGATCATCTTTAGCTTTAGAACATTTCTCTTTTTCAGTCTTAATCCAGTATCTGCAGTACCACTAGAGAGTCTGTCCCCACTTTTAAGGTAGGTCACTAACATCGTGATATACAGGGTGTTTCGCAAACTTCGCCTGATTGCAATTTTGTCTTGAGAACAGTGGCGCCCACCTTTTACCAATTTTGACTTAATTCTATAGTATTTAGCCTCGTAAGTACCGTTGAACGACGCCTCCTTCCACTGTAGCTTTATTAACCGTGATTTCTGCCACATGCGTTATTGTCAATTTATCCTGTGACAATCTACACTGTTTGCAGTTGATCTAAAGAACCTAACTTCTGTCCAATAATATTCCACACGTGTTCAATTAGTGATGGATTTGATGAACGATAGGGCCATAGAACAATATGAAGATTAGCATTATCCAAAAATTTCGCGGCAATCCTTGCAGTATGTGGGCGCGCGTTATTGTCCTGAAAACTGGAATTTTGCATTCCTTGAAGAAATTGCACTAATACTGGTTTCAATACGCTATTGATGTAACGAATTTCATTTAATTTTCTGGAATAATCACTAGAGAACCTCTACTTTCATGACAAATGCCCCCCACCACACCATCACACTTTTAGTAAAAGCCGTATGCTGTTCTACAGAAAGCTGTAGATGTCGTCTTTCTATACAAAGTCTCGTAACCATTCTACGAATGTCAAGAACATAAACATAAAAAAAATCGAGATGCTACAGAAAACACGACTCGGTTCTGTTATTCATTACAATGTAACCTTTCGTTAAACTACTCTAATGGTGAATCTCTGTGGAGTGGAGTTAGCGGTAAATAAAGCAACGGTCAATGCGATCTGATCCCAAACGATCAAATTCCTCAGACCATATAGAGATTTATTGGTTAATTAAAGCTCCCACCAATTTCCCTGGTTGACGAAAAATGATCTCGAAGAACCGCAAGCCGAAGAGCATGATCTTCACAAACAGTAGTGCGTTTGAAACGCCCAGTGGACGACGTTCTTAATAGTTTTCAGTCCATCTTCACCAACCTAGAGTAATTGTAGCAACACTGCGTCCTACTTTTCATAGACCGATTACTCGGCCGCGTTCAAATTCGATTAATTTATGAAAATGTATACACCGTCGAACAGGAGGATATATTTTATACTATACTAAGACTAATTAAACTAAGAAATATTCCTGTCAATCACACTTAAAATACGCAATGTCAAAAACAAACTGATAATTGCTTGCATTGTTGTCAATTGTTAATTTGCTTATTTGTGCTGATATAGTAATTGTATCACGTTAAAATTTTCATCGTTTCTTAGTACAAAATAAATACAACTTTTCTGAAACTTTCATTAAAATGTATCAAAATATATTAGGTATTCATTTATTTATGGTAGCCAGTAATGTACTTTGTTAAAAACTTGTTTACGTATTCATACAGTTTCTTTTGTTTTAAAAACTTTAAGTACACAGCGCATTGTTATTAAGCTCAAAGAGGACATTGATAGTTCAATTTATTAGAAAAACGTAATGATTATAATTTATTACAATCACATTTTACCTAAAAAAACTTAAATTGGGCATAAACAATAGTAAACTACTATGTAGTAGTAAACTAATGCGATGTGGTGTCGCACTTTTCTTTTATAACGGCTTGTATTCTAGCAGGCTATTTGACACTAATGGCCTCCCAAATTTCTTGTATCTTTGCTTTCAAGTCTCAAACAGTTCGATGTGGGTGATCCCTTAGGTGCCTTTTGATGTTATACCGCATTGTTTCAATGACATTTATATCAGGACTGCAGAACGGTCAGTTTAATAATGTTATACTATTGACAATACACCCGTGTTAAATACTTTTATCAGTATGTTGAAATATAAAATCGTTGTCTGTGCACAGCTCTTCTACATTGTATAACTAGTAATTTACTAAAATTTATCGATATTTTGGGCATTTATGGTTCCGTTTACTGACTCAAGTTTTTCAAAGCTATTTGATGACATGCATTCCCAAGCGATTATACCTTGTACAAATTTTAAGGGTCATTTTACGCAATCTGTGTGAAATGCATCTTGCTTGTTCCTTATCATACTTCTTCAACAATCCTCTACACTTATATCTAATTTATGTTCATCATTAAAGTCGACTTGTTTTCTTATGTCTCGTTCCAGTTCAACTTTCCTTTTGCCCAAAATAATCGACGTATCCTTTGCAAACCAGTTTTTCGTTTGTCTACTGTAACCCGTTCAGCTGTGGATGTTATTTCATCCCTTGCGAAGTTGACAAGTCCAGTAGCTTATAAATTAATTAACTCAAGAGCAGATCAAGATGTAGCTTAGCCAATTTGTCAAATGTGAGCTATGGGCGCAAATGTTTTAAAGATGGAAATTAAATTGAAGTTTAATAAGCTGTACATCTAATAAATTAACAGTTGATGATTTCTAAATTGTTTAAAAAAAATCTTTGTATTAATAGATAAATAAAAGAACCCAATTAAATAAATGGTTTAATCAAACTTAACAAAAATATCACAGTTACATGAGTCGTAAGTCATTTTAAAATATTAGCAGTTAAAAGCAATTAAATTTTAAGTAATAGAAGTTAAAATATTTGAATTTTAATTAACGAAAATTTGAAATGTTACCAGATATACAATGGAAAGCTGGCTTCAGTTGGAACAATGGAGTCTACGATTAATTCAACGCAAAGAACGAAATCTTCTGAAGTAGCCAGCAAATCTAGATTCTCGAGCTGGAAATCAAATTTAAAATTAGTGAAATAATTCACTGGCAAAGGGTCCTCTACTAAAGGTGGATTCTTTACGGTAAATTATATCTACTGTGACCTGAATACACACTTAATAACAAATTAATTTAGATAAAATCGTGAAACGAACTTAGTAAAGATGATAAATTTAGAGTAATTCAAATAAATACGAACAGTAACCTAGAGGTTTGATTAGATAATTATTTCTTGTTGTTTATTTAATATATTGAAGTTAAGCCGAAGAAATTTCTTTAAGAAAACAGTAAAACCAATTTAGAAATAACCCAAGTTTGACAATAATTATAATTTAAGGTCCTACTTAATTTAACATCAATCATAGGATTTGTGGTTAAATCTTAAGCGAAGAAAACGTATCATAGAGATCTCGTTGCATAAATTGGACAACGCCAAGAATAGATGTAATTTATAAACCTCGACGACCTTCAAATAAATAGGCAACGTGCAATATACTATCTCAATATATTTTTGCAGCTTGCTGCATAGTAAATTAATTTAAATTTTAACTCACCAATCCATATGCAAATTAATAAACACACACAAGTAACCCAATGCGACCGTTGACACTACCTTTTTCCCTAGGCTCTTAGGACCACTGATTCTTCAGAAAATATAAGAAAAGTAATTTTGCCCGTAATTATCTAAAAGGAATTAAAGATAAAGGAAATACATAAGATAAGAGAATTTAGAATGCAATGCCAAATGCTCGCACGTTGAGAGTTCAAGACAGACTACCCTTCACGGTGCTTACACCTGAAATTACTATGCTATCTTTCACACTACAAAAGTAAGTTGTTAATAATTATGGGAAACTTCATATTTTTTAATATTTAATACTTTTTAAAGGCCTAGTTGAGACCTATAAATCCATTGTTTAAAGCATTCTCTCCATAGTTTCAACCCAGTTCTCACATTCCACGATGCAGTTATTTCTCGTAAAGTGCTACATCTTCCAGATTTACACACTGTTACTAGAAATCTTCTACTTCTTTCAGATACTAGCTTCGGTCGACCTGTCTTTTTACCAACAACTTCAACGGTACCTATCGCTATTAATAATATCATACCTGAGGATTTAGAAACATTGTATTTGTTCCATGATTTATATGAGGGACATATAATTAAAATGAATTGAAATAATAACAAGTAAAGAATTCTTAAACAACAATTCTACCCAAAGTCAAATCCGATAACAGAAATATTTAAACGAGTCTTAGAGAAGCTTTTAGAAACAACTACGATACACTTAAACAGTTCACTAACCCTAATTCCATCATCCTAAAGAATGGCAATACTCTAATCTTAGATTCCTCCTTAAAATACATAAAATCCAGATCCCAACCACCTTATTAGATATCACCCTACATTCCCTAGTATCTTTTAAATCAGCTACCACAAAAAATATTGCTCCATTATTAAGCACAAATTCTACAAAACTACTTAAACAATAACACAACAGCCATAAAACAAAATCATTTATGGTTAAAGCTACAACATAACTACCAGAAAATATTAAAAACTCCAAACCTACGTTCAGAAGCTTCTTAGTCTCATTTGATATTAAAGACCTTTTCACTTATGTACCTCTTAACTATCTAAATTCTCATTAACTAATTACTTTATAGATCACACTTCACCAACAATACCACTCAAGTAATTTACAAACTTTTTAAAGTATGCTTAACACAAAATATTTTCACGTTCAACAACCAATTGTATATAAATGAAGACAATCTTCAAACAATTTATCTATTCTCCTCAATTTTGTCAGATTTGTATCTTTATTACCTTGAACAAAATATCTTAATTAATTCCAATTTTTACAATAATGATATGTTTTACGATCGTTATGTTGACGACACCCTTGCATTGTTTCAAGTAACTCGAAATGAAATGATCCTCTTTGTATATTCTCTTAACAAGATGCACCCCGATATAAAGTACACCTATGAGCTTCCGATTAACAATTCCATTAAGTTCTTAAATTTAAGCATTTCTACAACATCAAAACAAATCACTTTCAAAATATTTAGAACGGAAATTCATACAAGTCACTCAATTGACTGGTTTTCAAACCATCTTGCACATAAGAAAGCAACATATAATAGTCTTTTTTGATGTGTGAAATAACCTTCAAACCCCATTTTCCAAAAACGACTGTAATAATGGACTGAATCTAATTTTTCAAATAGCAGAATGTAACCCTATTGCTTTTAATATTATCACTATTACCAATAGTGGAAACTGAAAACTTTTATAAGGCTAAACACACCCCTAGTACTGTACACAAATGAGTTCATTGACACCTAATTCGTCACGTTTATAGGACCTATTATAACATTTCCAACAATTTCAATTCTTTAAACGTTAGAATAAGGTTTAGAAACATTTCAAACCTTTCACGGTTATTAACCTAAAAAAATAATAATTTAGAAGTTTCCAAATACAATGACACCTATAGTATAGCTTGTTAGAGTGCTTTTATAAACAGAGTGAAGGAATACATCTCAGGTTGCCAAGTTTGTTCCAAGTTAACATTGGTGTATATGGAAGAAGCTCAAAGAAATTGGTTTTCAAATGCTTTAAATCTTTATTAGACTAATTGGTTTAATCTTAATTTTATTCACAAAATAAAATTTGATTTGATTCATATATCTTAGTTACAGGTTTATTTCAACACATCATAATCAGTTGTAATATATACTACTGACTTCTATAAAGATCGCAACACACGGAAGTTGTTGATAAATTTTCATGAATGTTTTAGACAATACCTATTTTGATGAAACAATGTAGCGAGTAAAATTTTAAATAAAATTTATGCAGTAATAACGAATTTTATCAAATAAAACAATCGGTGTGTAGTAACTGTCAATTTTGCGAATTATTTGTCCATTATTGCTTCTGAATATTTAAGAATGCCAAGAGATCGTCAGCGTGAAAATTGAACATGACCGTATTGTTGCCACGAGACAAGCCGGACCTTCGCTTAGATATTAACGCCTTACTAGCAAAAAATTGCTTTTTGCACTTTTTCTTTTACTTGCTATTTTAAGACAAGAAGTGCTAGGACGCTCAGACTTAGGGTCATCGTTAACGTCTTTGCAACTTCCTTTAAAGCGTGTATATCGTTCGTAAGCACGTATTTGTGACATAGTGTCGCCCTAAAGGCTCTTTGTAACATTTTGAACGCTTCTCTGCAATTAATTCTGTTTTTAACACAAAGTTTTAAACAAGTGCCATGCTCCAACATGTCGCCATTTATAGAAATCGCAAAATATTCTCAAGAGCTTCTTACTTTGTGACGTTTCAGTTCTTAGTGGAAAATACATGAAGAATAAAGAATTTGCATTCTACCTGGTGGTAGATCTTAGTTGTGTGGGGGTGATTCTTAACGTAGCTCTTAGTAGTCCTGGAGACCCTTGTTTCGACTAGTCTAACGATCGGGATGTCGGTGAAGTAACTAGTATACAGTGGACGCCGTTTGTGCAAATGACATCGCTCGAGTTTCGGTTACGAAACGAACATTAGTCAATGGTCGTTTCGGTCGTCGACGGAATTAAAAAAATGTGTAACAACAATAATTTATTTACAGAAATAAATTGATAATTAGAACAAACAAAGTTCAAAATTAAAATCACTCTGGTTCGGTAACAAAATAAATATAAATGTTTAATATTTAAATCATCAGGGATTGTTGTTTATGTTACTTATGATTAACTATCAAAACAATCTTGACTGATTTCGGACGGTAACGGATAGTATCTGCCTCAGGTTGCATAATCTTTGTTAATTAGTTTATATCATTTTCATAACGGTTTTTAATTAAGTAATTTTTCTATTTATAATTTAAACTAAACTTGTACACTCACGCACGACATTTAACACTTTCTTAAAGTTTGTTCTGTCTTTAATTCAGTCTTAATAATTACATTTCCGGAATCACTAATATAGAGAAACGGCAAAGAATTCTCAGAATTCCATTAAATCGCATTTCGCGTTATTATGGCGTTTCGCAGAAGTGCTACAACTTCATGGCTCGCCAAAAATAAACCAAAGATTGCACCAGTCTGAAACTTCGTGCATACTTCACAGCTAGCTTTACCAACTTGAAAAAGAAACATCACACCACGTACAGCTTCATACACTAACAACACGACAATCTGCTACCACAATACAAACATTCCTGCCTACATATTTGCTTTTATCATTTGATGCACACCCTGTAACCAATATTTTATACATTTTACTTTCAAAACTGATGTAAAAAGTTTATCACCAGACAAGGAACGTTTAAAGCAATATCAAATTAAACAAAAATATCTTTGAAAAAGAATTTCATATTTAGAAATTGCTTTAAACACAGGCTTGAGGTACTTTGGGCATGTCAAAAATTATTAATTACCACCACCTTATTTACAATAATTAACATAAAATAAAAATTATTTAAAAACTATGGTTACCTTAAATCTAACATGCAACATCTACAACAAAAATATAATGGACAACAAGAAATAAATTTCAAAACAATATAACTCCATATATACAATACCAAAAAATTGTCACTGAAATAATTATAACTAATTACAACTATAACAATACCAGTCATTCTTCTATATAATATATACCTGTGGTGTTAATGGATTGATTTAAACTGTAAATGTTTTATAATTCCTAGAACAAATTTTAATGATTAGCTTTTATTATAGTTTTTATGTATCTAGCTAAGAATATTATCACACTGATGGTGACTTAGGACTCTTGATTTTATTGAGTTCCCAGTATAAAACGAAAATGTGTAACATTTAAGTGCCAATTGCAAAAAAAAATTAAATAGGAAGATCTATTCCTGCACAAAAGTGTGCTCGAAACTTATCTACGGTCATAGAACTAATGATATGTATTTTATCTCGCGTAGGTCTGAAAGTAAAATAATTAAGGAGATTGGAAAGCAGATGTTATCGATATAAATAAATTCAATCGATAGAACAATTAAATTGTACGTTTAATAAAGATTTTCAAATAAAATTTCATAAAAAATTAAACACGAATTAATAAAGTGTTCAACAATCTAAATCTAATTTAATTAGTTATCTAAATATTTATGACAAGACTTAATATATAGAAAGATAATTCAGCTTTCTATAATAAAGTTACTGGGCCTTTTGCAGCTGTTAGTCAAGAAAATTAACCTTGACTACGTTTGCGAAATAAATTTAAAACTGCTGGTCTCGAAGCAAATCAAATCGCGCTATAACAACTTGATATCGGAAAAGAAATTAAGAATGGCACTTATCTTTTCAAACACAGAGGCTATAGGATCAGCTTCAGCAGGATTTCCTAAGATGGAGACGGCTCCCCCTGAAGTCTTCAGTGCGGCGATAGGATCTTAGAATCGTTCAAGTAGACCTTGAATTTTAGGGAAAATACAAAATTCTTTCTCAAAAAGGATTAGAACCGATTTCTAAAAGTGGAAATAAACAAAGTTGCCATCTAAAGATTTGTTAAAGAAATTATCAAAAAAACGTACCGGAACGAATTCTTCAAACTTGGGTTCTGAATTAAAAAAATTTAACAAACTCTTTTGATGTTAAACTTAAAACTCCGTACCAAAAATGGAATTAAATAAAAGATAATTAAATTACTATTCAACTCTTAAAGGACTAAATGTCCGCCTTCGCTGTCGCTTGCGCGAGCGCGTGTGCCCGCTGAAATCACGATCAAGACTCTCGCACGTGGTACCAGATAGCCATAAGCGTACCAATTAAATTTTGACAACCTAAAATAAATTAGAAAATTGCTTTAGACTGAAATTAATACCTCCATAACATTTCATAATATGGAAACCTAGTCAGGGGTGTGCGGATTAAATTTTAACAATTAAAAATAAATTAGGAATTACTTCAATACCTTAGAATCAAATGAAATGAAAGAAAAATACTGCTAATACAAACTAAACTAAGTTTAAAATTAACCAAACGAAAGAAATAAAAGGTACAGCTTTTCCAAACCGTAACAAATGTCATGTGTAATTCTATATATTTATTCAAAAAAAAAGTATTCAATTTTATACAATTTTTTGGGAAGACTAAGAACCAATTATAATAAAAAATCAATCAGACTATCTGTTATTATTTTGATCCATTTTAGTCTAAGCTACACAATATTTGACGCATTGATTTACCATTTTAAACTGTTTAACAATAAATTTCCCTAACTCCTTACTGATAGCTAAAACTCACAACTTTCTTACCAATATGGAGACAGTAAACTACAAACAACGATTAATTAATCAAAACTAAAGCTCATAAACATTTGTTTAAAGTAGTGACGAGCTTTCCTCGATAAGGTGACGAAATTTAAACAAATGTCAATGTCCGATTATTTAGTTGTTAAATGATTTTGCAATGTAAATTCAGTAAATGTTTTATTTTGGTAAAATCTAATACACGTAACAAGATGGATTGTTTGAATGTATTGTATTTAATTATTTCTAAAGCTACTTAATGTATCTAAATGATTTTTTTTTAATTAGAATGATCATATCTTGCAAATTACTAAGTGTCCGAATGGCGTTAATGACAGAATTAACAGCAACTGGTATCTATATGAAGTTTCTGTTTATTTTTGCATATAACATAAGATATTGTAAATATTTTACATTATTTTAAAAGCACATATATATTCAAATATAAAATAAAAATTCTTACCCATACATAAATAATTAAAATGTTCAAAATTATTAAATACCTTAAATTTACTAAATAGTTGATTATGAGCTTCCTATTTACTTTTTAAAGCGAAAGAGATATAAATAGTAGTTGCATAACTAGTATGCCGTGAAGTTTTTTACCAGTTCACGTACCTTCAATAAAGAATTAAATAACTAAATTGATCAGATGCATTTCCTTTCTCTCCTCGTTTTGTATCTTTTATTAAAATAATACATAACTGATTCATTATATATATATATATATATATATATATATATATATATATATATATATATA
>JAHWXV010593002.1:0-13997 GCA_024586415.1 Phrixothrix hirtus | reverse complement strand
TAGTAGTGTATATATATCCTTATTATTTTTTTTTTTATTTGTGTAATTACAGATTGTAAATTAGTTACAGAATAAATGAATTTATTATTATTATTATTATTATTATTTAATTTGAATTTAACTATACATAATATACTATTATAGCTTATATTTAATTAGTGTAGATAAAATTCACTATTACAGCATAGCATGGTATTAAAAGCAAGGCAATTTCTGCATAGCAGTATTCAAACAAAGGGGATTGTAATGAATCTTTTTCGAGCGACACTGTATATAAAATGATCCAATTGAGGGATCTTCATAGACTTTGCACGGTGCTTTACTTTTTCATAAAAATACGCTATCTATGCTTGCCGACGCTGTGAAATGTAAATTCTAGAAATATAATTAAGAAGTCAATCTTAAAGAACATTACTTAGAAAACCGGCATTAGAGATCATTAAAAGTTTTTGAAAATAACTTTTTAATTCGGTATAACTACATGTCTCAAAACCTAGTTTTCCAAAATATTTATTGTTTATATTAAACCTACATATGTTTCAGTCACTAAATTAAAAGACCATCATCAGGGCGAATATTTGCTGAAATAATTTAGTCGATTTATATTGGTTTTGCTAGTCTTAATGAGTATTTTTGTTGTATAGATATTATTTTATTTTTCTCTGTCCTTATACATTTTCGATAGTTTTAATTTTTTAATTATTTTTAATTTTAACACATTTTTAGGTGTCTAAAACTTTTTTATATTTAATAGGTTACAGTTAGTAATATTTTGCAATATTTTCACTCTTTTGGCGACTTCTGTTTTTCTATGTTTATTTATTTTAATATTATGATAATAATTTTTGTCGTATTTATCAACATACTACACATTCTGTCTCTTTAGATATATTTTATTTGGAGGTTTTAAACTTTTAAGGGCTTAACACTTTCGACTGTGATTTATAGTAAATTTCTTATTGAAGTACTATATTTTAGATATTTTAAATTTTAATTGTTTCATGTTACAAGTTTGTAAGTATTTTACTTTAGTCTTCAATAATTTATCCTTTAAATTATTTCAGAAAATATACACCCTGATACTGGTCTTTTAATTTAGTGACCGAAACATATGTAGGTTTAATATAAACAATAAATATTTTGGGAAACTAGGTTTTGAGACGTTTAGTTATACCAAATAAATTGTTTCCCATTGGAGAATAATGTATCTCAACAAATATAACCTTTTAATTTTATTAAAAATATTAAGTCGCTAGATAACACTCGTAAATTGAAAACTGCGTGATCGATTAAACTTAGAAGTGCAGTAGTCTCATACCTTTTGACGGATACGTTAAACACGGCTATGAAGATAGATTTATTAATTGTCATAGTCTACCATAAATAGAAAATTGGACGATAGCGCTTTATAAATAGTATAGGTGTATAAGGTGTTTATATAGAGTAAATCACCCTCTGCAAAGAATTGAAACAAGAGCAAAGCAGACAGGAAACGTATAAAAGCCTCGTTGCAGCAAACATAAAAAGACCAATTGTCCTCCACCCCAAATTAAGGTAGACACCATTAATGTATATCAGAAAGGCCTATGCCATAGGATCAAACATGCAGGTTTGTACCCTTCAGCTCTAGTTTTGAGCTTCAAAACTTATCAGCAATGCCTCCAAGTTTATATCACCAAACCCTATACTAGGAAGCACCGCCCTTAATGCTTTACGTTTAAACCAATTGGGAAACAATAAATTTTGAAAAATATCAAAATGACATTATATCAACTGCTATACCTGTCACATATTCACTAGTTAACCATTCGTATACATTACCATCATTATCTATACCAATTAACATTGTAAAGCAGTCAATACAATAGTTAGAATTAAATTAAGCCGACCTTGGTAAAACAGTATTACTAGAAAGACAGTATTCGTACCTAGAATGAGTCGGGATTAACGAGTACAGGTAGATGCTGCAAATTAGATTAATTAGGAGGAGTTAGTTGAATATTAGAAAAATTTTAAATGTAAGCGAAATTATGCACTTATATTTGCTATGACTATAGTATCTGGGTCATCGAGCACGGAATAATAAGTAAACTCTTCCGTAATTGACAAAATCCCGTGGCGCTATTTATGATATAAATATACATGTATACGAATTACATGTAATTGATAAGGTATATGGTTCAACAAGCGCACGACTATTCGACATGCCTTCCAATCCGTATTTACTGTCGCTTTTATTAAACATGGCCGTGGTATCATACATTCTTAGTTGTCAATCATTGCACTGGGTAAGCGGAAGTATTTCTTCATAAATGAATTACTAATACTTAAATTCTGGCATTCTAATTATTTAAGAGGTTCCTAAATTCACTTAGGTAGGAGTTTTCATTAAAGTTGAACGAAGACCGCGATAGACATAGGGTCTAGCCGATATGTAGCAGAAAATAAATGAATAAATAAATTTTACACATGAACTGGTTTCAAAGAAAAATTGCAGCAGGGTAGAATTCTGCATCTCCGTAAAAAAGTAAGGATGCTCTGCTTTTAAGTTATTTTAATGTTGTTGGATACTTCACAATCCACAAATATCCAAGTGAATAAAAGTAATAATTATATGATTAGTAACGGTAGTAGTCAATCATCGTTAATTATTCGACATTATACCATCTGCTTAATTTTAACACAAGTTGATGTTATCATTTCAGTATCTTCCAAACAATAAATTTAAGTAGTGTAGTTAAAACTGCGAGTTCAAGCAGATTAAGAAATAATTTACAGTAAATTAACCCAACGCTGTTTCTTTTGAAATTTATGCGAGTGAACTTAACGACATTTCTTAAAGCTTTATAATTTTTAACAACTAACATATATCAATACTAAACACATTCGTAAGTACACATCAACTTTTGAATTGTTATAGCACTATTAAAATAAACAAATAGAAACTAGGAAACGAATTTTGTCATAATATTTCAGTAAATAAAATAAATTACTTAATTGGGAGTCTGTTCTCTTTATGAATATATTTCTGTCGCAGTCGTATTAAAAAATAAAGACAACGAAAGTTGATACCTATAAATTTCCAAATCTTGGAAGATAGCGCTAATCAAGAGAGCGAATACACTTAATACTTGCTCTCTGTGCTTTCCTGCTTTTCCCAAAGGTGAGTATGAAATTAGGATTGTTTTTTCGAACACTGAAAATAGTACAAAAGCAAACGATGAGCACATTTTTATATATTTAATTTTCGCTTAAATTCGAGTTTAGGCAACCAAACATTCAACGAAAAATAACATTTATTTTAATTCTGTTGGAACGACCAGTTCAAACGTCGTTATATTACATATTTGGCGCCCAACGCGGGGTTTTACTAAACTGAAGCTAAAGGTAAAATATGAATATTTTTATCAATTGGATAGTGAGTTAATAATTTTCAAATCTCTTCATCCGCAACACATAAATATAAATTAATATAATTAAATATTATTTAAATTGTCAAATTAATGTAACTGTTGTTGATTTGGAGCTAGTCCTCACTTATTAATCGTACGGAGCTAGTCCACATTTTGCATCTTATGAGGAAAGAACTCACCCGTTGAAAGAAGTAGCCAGCCTCAACTACTTTGTTGCCAAAAAAAAGCTTAGATCTTTCAAGGGGTGTGAATTAATCCCTCTAGATGCTTTGATGCTTTGAAGGGGATGGCCAGCCTCACCCACACTAATTATAGGCTTTGGACCTTGAAAGGGTATCGCAGTAGTCAATTAAAAACTCAGATTTACGACTCGTTTATTTTTGTTACATGGTCTATTTTAACGAGCGACCATGCCACAATGATGCCATCCACTTGCAGCCAGCACAATATTCCGCAGTCTTGACACATGTATAGGCAGTTTAACGCCAATTGGACAAGTTTCGCGTTCTGTGGGATTTTTTGAAGTTGTAAAAATGTGCGATAAAAAGCAAGTGCAGCGATTTATAATCAAATTTTTGGTGAAATCAGGAGACAAACCATTCATGATCCAAGCAAAACCTAAGGTAGTTTATGGCGATGAGATTTATCACAAGCGCGCGTCTATGAGTAGGCTGCTAGATTCAAAGCTGTTGGCGAATCGGTACAAGACGATGAGAGAGAAGGTACACCCATCACAGTGCTTACCAATCAAAATATGGGTCATTTTCGAACCATGCGGGAAATAAAATATTTTAAGTAAGTGTTCTGCGACACTTGAGTGTGTAAGTGAAGTAAGTGCGCCTGAACTTGGCAAGAGATCGTTGAATTCTCCACTACGATAGTTCATCCTGAAGCAGTTTCTCGATCACCAAAATATTCTAAGACTGCTCTGCCCTCGCTCCGTGTGGCTTACTTTATTTCCGAAGATAAACAGCCAAATAAATGTACGCAGGTTTTGAATGGACTTGTTTGAGGGGATTTCTAAGGGTGCTTCTCGCAATGGGAATCGCTTTGGAATAAATCTGTCGCACTGAGAGGTGAGTTGTGGCGTCATGGGTATCTGAACTGATATAATATTGCCGAAAGGAATTTTCGTTATTTAATTACCATATCTCGTACATCGATTAAACTGTTTTTATACAACATTTATTCTGGATATATAAATAAATTAAACAAAGAAATTATTTCTCAGCATTTTATTGATATCGAGCGATTTATTATATACTTAGAATTTAAGTGTTTCATAATACTGAAATATTTAATACTGAAAATTTTCAAAAGTAATATGCTTTCATTATAAACGTATAAAAAAGCACATCAATTTTTGACGGATGATCGGACAATTCCGTTTAGTATAGTTAATATCTGACAACAGCTGAGAGTAAATAGACAAGTTCAAAACATTCCCCTGGGAAAGCGTTTCACTCTGCGGGTAAATATTCGCGCATTGCCATATCATATGTACCATATATTTAATTCCGGATTGATGTGGAATTAGTTAAATTTTCTGTTGTCAAACAACATAAGAAAGTCATCAAGTTTTGTTTACGCATATCCTTTATAAGACCGTAAAACATAATTTCTTCCCATTACCATTCCCTGGAATTGAGATAACAACAAAACGAAAAATTTAGCTAAGCTTTAACTAAATGCAATTAATTTCATTTTTATGAAAATAAAGCATTCGTGAGAATTAGTAAATGATATACCCATATTTTGTGAAGTAAGCGGTTTTTGGAAATTCTAAAGTGTGAAGTAGAGAGGCGTGTTCGTATGCGCCGCTTTTGCGAAAAACCAAAAAACCACAGATTTCTGATTGACTGTGTTACCTGTAAATACTTATGCAACTTCATTTAAAACTAGATTAAGTCAACATAAGCGATAACCGAAGCAATGCGCTAACCGAAAAGAGCAGTCACGATTATTATTATTAATAATAATCTATTTCCCTAATTAACTAGTTAAAAAGTATTGTTTTAAGTAATTAGTCTATTGTTCAGTGTTTACGGTTGTTGGTAAGGAAATCTTTTGTTACCCTGGTAGTTCCCAATTCCAATCAAATTGACTGACCGTTTAAATTATTTGCAACTTAGTTACGATAACTCTGACAGCTATCTTTAGAAATTCGTTATCGTTATCTCTACAGGGTATCCACCATAGGGCATACGTAGAAAATTAACTTTAATTTATATCAAAACATATTTATTTGTTAAAAGTAAATATCATTTATTCTACCATTGGTAGAATACATAATTACAGGGGTTATCTGTTCTCATCTATATAGTATAGCTGATAAGTGAGAACGACAACTCTGATCGCAGCGCAGAAGTAAGAATTTACAAAATAAAACAGTAATGTTAATATAGCTACTGGATCAATACCTCTAGAATTTCCTGCTTTGACGAGAAACAGCTATACAGTGTTTACATCATATTCTGTCCTTATTTGAAATTAATGCCAATAATTTTTGAATTTAAAAACTGGTGGTCGTTATATTTTTAATGAATGAATGATATGCCAAGCGACAGAAAACTGTATTAAGAGCTTGCGCTGGTACTTATCCTCAGTTTTGCTTGAATCTTTTTCTGAATTGTACTATCGTTTTATCTCTTGACATCCTGCTCAATGAATATATTCATCTACGATACTTATTTATGAACTTCTACCGAGTGCAAGAGATATAGACCATCAATTCACAGATCCTCCTTTACTGATTCCATGAATTGAACGAAAACTTCCCTTGCGTTTTTCTATAGTCAAGATCATTATTTTTGGATGTAAAAATTGTGTCATCTTCGCATTTATTTAGAGCTAATGTGTATGTATCCATTCCAAATTACTACACTCTAGAGAAGTTGTCCACCTATAGATTTTCAGAAGTATCAAAAGTCTAAAATTTTGTAATATTTGCCTTATGAAATGGTTTGCATTACTGTTACCTAGTTACCTAGTAACCTAGTCCTTGTAGTAGTAAAAGAATCTCTCCTCGCGTTGCTTGGATAAGTATCTGCTTCCAATCTGGTCACCGTTATCAACAAATGCAGCTCAAGCCTGGTGAGGCAACAGATCAGTAAAGAAAGAGAGCGCCACACTTTGGAAGGATGGTTGTACCTATACACCCAAAAGTGAAAATGTTACAGGTTACTACGGCATTGTGGTATCGTACCGTCTAGACAGTCTCGTTTATTAGCCTGGTTGAAAAAAAGACAAAAAGAATAAAAAAGAAGGTCCGATTTGTTTTATTGGTCTTTTTTACGATTTAGCCATCAATTCTGCGTAAGATACAAATATAGTAAGATAATCAATATCTAATGACAGTATACTAAACTGATATCCGTCCAAGTAGCGTGCACTTCTTAGAACTCTAATATGGGACTTCGTACTGGAAGTATCAGAATCCTCAAACAAAAGATGGACAGCAAGTACAGTATTGAATTAATTTGGAATACGCAAAATAAAGTTCTGTTACTGCAATGTAATTATTCGAATAAAGCCCTCCATATGCGACCTTCTTATCTATTATAGTATGCGATCTCAAGTAATATTAAAATTTTCCAAATATACCTTTTATTACAACTGGTAAATCATCAAGAATTTCATCCTTCATTGTTTAATTTTATCTTATTCCAATTCCGTCATACCAATAGCTTCAACCACTTAAGGGTTCATTTCCTATTCAATGTTGTGTGTAATCTGTATTTTACTACGAAACTGTAAACAAATTTGTATAATATGGATAATAGGTATAATTTGTGTTAAAATAGATATGAAACATCAATGTCTATTTATATATGTACCAAACACGTTACATTGGAATTAGGGCTGAAAAGTTTCAAATATGTATTGAATGGATATTCTGGTTATTAAATAACAAGAAGTCTATTAATTGCTGATTTA
Organism: Phrixothrix hirtus; assembly: GCA_024586415.1. NCBI lineage: Eukaryota > Metazoa > Arthropoda > Insecta > Coleoptera > Phengodidae > Phrixothrix > Phrixothrix hirtus. The sequence goes on along the minus strand of JAHWXV010593002.1, from coordinate 6,648 downwards.
TGGCATGCTAACAATATTACGCTTTTTCTGCATCCTTTTGTGTTGGTCATGTTGATAATTTAGTAGGTTGACAATTCACCTCACTTTTAGTAATTTCTCAAAAAAGTCTGCAAATTAAGTAAGCTGTAATACCTCTACCGTTGAGCCTGAATCCAATAAAAATTTGAAACCAACAGTGCTAGTTACATTAAAATTTATATTTGAGATCATAAATACCTTTGTATGGAAAGTCAAGAATTTAGTTAATACCCATTGATCTGAAGTACCACATTATTTCTATTATTTTTAGATACTTCCCGAAGTTTTAGTTTTTCGCGATTTTTTTGAAATCAACTGAAACAATTTTTTTAAACAGTCTATTTCTTAGTTGTTTTTATTTTATTTCATACGAAATAAGTTTCTCCATTTCTCCATTAAGTTTCTGAAAATGGAATAACAAAATTAAACGTCATAGAAAATGATAGCTTATATTTCAATTTGATACCTTTCTAGCATTTGACGGGAAGAATTTAGTTAAATCGAAAGGGAGAAATATGGCTTAATTATTGCGATGTTTAAACTTTTTGCAATTTTCTTAAAAATGGCTGTAACAATTTTTCTGAAAACTATTCACTGGGTAATGGCCTAAGGCAAATTCGGTCATCATCTACATTCGCATTTCTCCAAAAAGCCGTCGATATATGTTAGCGCAAGATATATCTGATTTGCACTACGAAACACTACTGTTTCTCCTTATAGTGAGTTGTGACAATCTTAGTAACAGTTTCTTAATTAAAGCTGATTTTACTACGAAGTATGAAAATTATATCTTTTCTATGAAAGAAGCTGAGTTCCAAGCGTGAGAAACAAATCTTGAAAAGTTCAAGCTCTGCATCAACGACAAGAAATAAACTAAATTTTCAGTTATCGGAGAGCAGATGACGTGAGTGAATTTCGGACCCCACTGACGGAAATATTCAACGTTTATATGAGTTCGAAACTGTTTTACTTTACTGTAGAAATTAGTTTGCACGCAGTAGTAATTGACGAACAGAAGAAACCTGCTCATTGACAGTACAAACGTAGACGATTAGTCGTAAAATGGTTAAATCGTCTTTACTAAACAGATTTAAATGAAATAATAGCTTACTCAAGAATTACTGGATAATATAAGTTTCTATTGATAATTATAGATATATCTTAAAATACATTTTCAATGTTTGAGCTTAACCGATTTACCAAAAGACAAGGAAAAACATAACTGACAACATAAGCAAAATATTATCTACCTAAAAGAACATTCCACAGAACCTGCAAATGGGCACAGTGAACGATTTTCAAAGCGATAATTAAGAAAGTAGATATAAATCATTGCAGTATTTTCTTAAGTATGAAAGGTAAAAAAGTGAAAACAGTCAATGGAACGCTGAAACGTCAAATTTTTAACTTAATCAATTTATAAGGCTCCTATAAATGGCTGAATGTTTTACCGAAGATTGTTGAATGTTGTAATTGAACAACTCATGATAGGTAGATGTATAAATCTATAACTGTTAATGCTACAAATGAAAAGTATATCCTAAAACCTGCATTTAATAATGCAAAAACTAGTAATCGTAACCTTTCAAAGTTTAAAGTTGTCACGTAAGCTAGCTTCGTCCTAGAATAAAAAGCAAAGGAGAGAAAAATAGGAAAGGAAACGAAGGATAACTAACGTGGTAAAAGAGAGGGTTGCTCGACTCGGACAGCTTTATCGGAGAGAGGGTGATGAGCCACTGAATTATCTGAAGGTAAAGAAACCTAGTTATCTAAATAAGATCGTAGAGATAATGAAGTAATGCTTTTGAGCGCCACGCCTTTAAGTATACAAATAACTTGCAGATCAAGACCTGTAAAGGAATAGAGACATTTACGGTACACCCTATATATGCTAAAGGTGAAACATATATAGGTAACACGCAGTAGTAATAACAAATTCAAAAATACGAATCTAAAGATTCACATATAGCATAATACTAATAGCAGTGTCAAATAACATTTTGATCACACCAGGCAACCTATTGAATAAAATAATTAACCTGAAAATAATTTTAGGTAGCAAGAAATAATAAGTTCTGTGTAATATTAGAACACTAAGATGACAATTTATTGAGTGTACATCAGAGAAAGTTAAAAGTTGCACAAATTACGTAATGTGCGTATCAGTAAAAGTAAATCATTGAAAGTTCATAAATGATACAACTGTGTTTTCTAGTTCGGAATAAAACGTTGGAGATTTAGACATGTGGCGGCCGATACGATTTTATATCTTAGTCGGCCTGTCTAGTACAATGTTATAATAAAGCCAAAAACAAAGGAACTGAGTTAAAGTAGAATAAATGTACGCTTTACATGCGACTTGTAATTATAACCAAATAAATGAATTTAAAGAAAATAACAGGACAAATCTGTGGGCAGATTTGACTAACGTTTTAAAATTAGCAAGTTTTACAGAGGAACGTAAAATTTTATTTAAGCGCAATACTAAATGTAATTTAATAGACCATTATTACTCAATTTAGTTGCAACCAAAATGAGGATTGTAAAATCATTATCTATGTTTCATTTAAACGGGCGGCTAGATCCCTAACTGTAAATAAGTAACCAGAGATCGTCCTTCGTTTTACATATTCACGCATAAAAATTTAAGATCAAAATTTAAACAAAGAGTGTGGTTCAAAACCAATTATATGTTTAAATATCCAACTAAATCGTTGACAGAATTACAGTAACAGGAAAGATAAAAGCTTTATACTATGGCGGTAGATTCGGGATAAACGAAATAACAACCATAACGTCAGCGTTTGCTCGGGCCCAGTAGTTACCGGGAGTTTGGGTGCGGGTAGAGAAGTCTGATGAGGGTTTTCCTGTTTTATACTGAAAGAGATTCACGTACCAACTTACGGTTGATGCGTAGTACAAAAAGAAAATGGGCGCCAGACGATTTTGTAGAGAAAGTAGAATCTTACATACTGACGAGTACCTCGGGTCGAAATCGTCACACCCTTCTGATCTCGCAGAAATCTAAATGTTCGCAAATAAAATACTAATCTAAAGGTATGGTTATATGCTACTAAATAACAAATGCAAATAAAGACAAGTATCTTAATTTCAGAAGAAGTAAATACAAACGTATACATCTTAAAGTATTGTCACTGATTTATAAAAGAATAAAGTTATAAAATTAACAAAATAAATCTAGCGAAACATTGCAGCACTTAGAAATTAAATGATTGTACCTCGTATCAGAGTATTGATAAATAATTATCTAATATTCCTTTAGTCAATTATACCGGGTATGTCTGGGTTCTCTATAGAAACTAAACATCAGCTACCTAAACCAGAATTGGTAAAATAGACGTATCAAATAAAAGTTTAAATAAAAAGAGTGCAGTAAATTTCATTAAAAGTTTTTGTAGATTAACTTTTCTGTAATAATACGCTATCTCAAACAATGTTTGGCTTTAGAAAAATGGATTACAGAAAACAAGCTTCATAGGTATTAACATAAATAAACATCAATACTTCGTTATCTTATTCGTATTAAGTGACAATATAAACTATTACTTAATTATCTTTACTTTAACTGTGATTTAAGAAACTATTCAATAAATTTAAAATTTGGTTATTTTTTAAGTAAATTCTACAATTTAACAGAATAGAACGATAAATCTCGTAGTATATAATTATAATTAAAATAATCAATTAAGCACAATGTTTATACGGAACTATAAGAAATCTACAATACAATACGGTAGTTCATGAATTGAAATATTCAAGGTTTAACAAGAGATTACACATGTAGCGCGTGTACAAACGTTTATCCCTTAAAGCGTTAAATAAAATGTATCAAGACGGTTTCGTTCTTCAATGTAAAATTTTCTATTTAACGAAATCGGACTTCTAATAAGTAAATTTCTTAAATAATCAAACCTTGTAGAAATCTTCAGAGAAAAGGATTAGAACAGCAACAAAAAGATTTCTTAATATATCGTAGAAAAACGAAGCGATGACCGAGAGCATCACAGATAACATTGAGGATCAGTAACAATAATTACAAACACAATTTGGAACCATCATCCAACAGCAATCGGTAGTTCGCGAAGAGCCTACAAACCTATAAAAGAAATATAAGAAACGTGTTTTATTTATAAGTATCCAAAACAAACATATGCTTTATCTACAAGCATCCAAAGGAAACTGAAAATAAAAAAAAGGCTTATACTACGGAAGTTAATTAGTTGCCCTAACTTACCCGCATAAAACACGGTTTCTACAGAAACATAATCGTTCTTTATTAAATAAGGAATGGTTGTTCGAAACATTGTTAAAATTTTAAATGCGTATTCAGACGAACAATTCATATCAAGAATACCACATTGCATTATGCCCTTACCAAGCTCAAGGATAAAACCAACATGCGCATTTTGAAACGATATGTTAGCAAAACGAATAAAAGGCGGCGACACTTATCGGTACCCTTTGTACTTAATAATTATTTATAAATAAATCCGTAGTATAATGAAAGTATAGACCCGCAAGTTCAATTTAAAACTATAAATTAAGTAAAAACACATCTAATTTAAGAACTGAATGTAGCCAATGAAATTAGAGTTTTATCGTACCTTTTAGCTTTCGAAAACCTATCTACAGGATTTTGCTAGTGAAAACGTTGCAACTAAAATTTTAAATTAAATTTAAAGATACCAAAAATGAAAGGTTTATAAAAATAAGCGTTACAATACTTAATAGATGTGCAACAGTAAAAATCATAACCTTAAGTAGGTAACTAAAAGAAAAAAAGGATTTGATTGACCGACTCTGATTTTATAGATGGTAGGTGGTAACCTAGGAAGCAACGGCACCGCGGGAAGAACAGCGTCCAGGAGCCAAACGACAACCACATGGAAGTTAAATCCAAGCAAGAAAACTGGGAGTCCACGTAGGTAGCTAACCTAAGAAAAGCTCCTAGGGACTCGAAGGGTCCATAAGACAGATTACGCAGCATCTTTCGGGGATCTTACAAGGTATATAGCGTCCGTGTCTACCAGGTGTTTGACCATCAATAAGTTAATTAGACGCATAGACTGCAGTCAGATTACATAGTAAGCAGAAGAAGTAGCCAAGTAGATAAAAAACCTATAAATCCAGAAAGGCAAGAATTAATTAAGTCACTGACAAAACAAGGTAAAAGGTTTACCCCATCTTAATAAATAATGGGTTTCTTTAAGCAACAGAAATAACCAGTGTTTCAGCACAAAATGTTCGCACAATCGTAGTTAATAATATAATGCGGTTTCAAACGACCTTAGAAGTATATTAGACAATGCGCAGGATTAATTTGTTAAAGCTCGTATCGCTAAAACCTTCAAGATAGATAGAATAAAAGGAATATAATAAAACGGTAATCACCATTAATTATTAGGTAATAATTAGAAGAAAGAAATTGAAAAAATTGATTAACTTAAACTAAAATACCAGGACAACGGAAACTTAAAATACACATCATCCAAGCACAATCTTATATAAATTAATAATAGCGCTCGCTCATGGATGTAACAGACGGTAGGGCAAGAATGTTATACATTAAATTAAAAATTTTCACAATGCGAATAAGGAGCGCAACAAAGTTGGAGATTATGTAAGAACTTCCAAAAACCGTGAACTGTTTATACAGGTTACTCCTATTTGGACACAAAAACTTTTAAAATTCATAATGTTAAATTGACTAATCCAACAACCCATACCATTAAAGGCAATGATAAATACCTAATTTAAGAATATAAGCTACAAAAACTAAAAACTTTTGTTTAGCTTCCGGATTATGTAATAAAGATAAACAAGTCGAATTTACTACATGTGAAATGGTTAAGTCTTCTGAAAGTAGTTGTATTCTTATAGTAGCGTAGTAACATGATGTATTTCTACAAAAGTATACTTTTTTAAGTATGTTGTATTTAGTTTGCATTTTATAACATAAGGTGTATAAAGAATACTGTGATAATTAATTTAGTTTGTTTATTATATAAATGCATACCATTTATCTACAATTTACCCACATTATGAATGTACGAGGACAATACAGAAACTAACAGGCGTTTTGAAATAAAAAATTAACAAGGAAGAATAAAAAGTTTTATTATATACATTTGAAAGTTTACATCTTAGGCTATTTTTCAACATAATCTCCATTCAAATTTAGGCATTTATCATAACGTGGCACAAGTTTTTCGATTCCATGTTTGTAGAAATCTACCGCCTGAGATCTTAACCACTGGTTGACGCCGGCGTGAAGTTCGGAGTCATTGTCAAAGTGCTGCGTTGCGAGCCAGGTCTTCATGACAGCAAAGAAATGGTAGTCGCTTGGCGATTTTTTGATCGATTTTCATCAACAAGCCTTTAGTCACAAGGCTAGGTCGACCACTGCGATCCTCGTCGTGAACATTGGTGCGGCCATTTTGAAAGTCAATACACCACTGCCTCACTTTGCTTTCATTTATTATTCCATTCCCGTAAACTGCACAAAGTTTGCGATGAATTTCAATTGGTTTGATGTTTTTTGCGTACAAAAACCTAATCACTGAACGCACTTCACAAGTGGCGGGATTTTTTATTGCAGCGCACATTTTA
>JAHWXV010592973.1:0-13917 GCA_024586415.1 Phrixothrix hirtus | reverse complement strand
AACCTTCCATGGGTTGGGCTACGGCCTCACAATGTTACAATTAAATATAAATAATACTTATTGTTTATATTACAGTCTTGATAAAGAATCGAACCGAAGTGAAATTTTATGTAATTACTAAATTTATTTGAAACAGAATGACAGTTCAAATTGTACACTTCAATTTTTGAATTAATTTATAAAAAATTACGACGTATAAATAACTCAATTGATGTAAACTTAATATCACAAAACTTATATAAATGCAAATAAATGTTAACTATTTTACCATGGAAAATATATCATAGAAATGCTACGATTTTACATAAATTTTTTACCATTTCAAGGCTAATCAAAAATGTATAACCTTGAGAAATGTCCAATATGTTTAAGTGAATTTGACGTACCCATAGTAACATCATGTGGTCATGCATACTGTATCTTCTGCTTATTACATTATTTTAAACACATCAATTATCAATTGAATTGTCCATTATGCCGTACTTTAATAAAAAGTATTACATGTTTAGATATAAAACTTACACTAATAATAATAAATATCATAGTATTGTACTTTTTACTGTAGTTTTTAAAACGTTTTACTATAAATTGTAAAAACGCAAACATATGTTATAAATAAAGTTTTGTTATACCTGGTATGTATAAATAGTTAGAAATAAATGATTACATGCAGTAAGTTTCTTAACAATTTTATTATTGTGCCACTTCTGAGTAATACAAGTTTCTGAATCGTTGAAACACATTATTCGCCCATACTGCCGCTTTCGTTTACGTTCCCGTCTTCCACTCGCGGAATGTTTCCCGAGCGCTCTTTCGCATAAACTTTTTTATCTCTACAGGTCTTCACAATTTTTCTTTTAAGTAGATCTTTTCTTCTTACCTGCATAATGAGTAGAAAGAATATTTTGAATATCTCTTCAAATGAACGAAATAGATTGGTTCTCAATTATTGATTTTAATTTCGTTATTAATAACCCGATAGCATTATAATTTGTTAAAACTATATAATAGTGTCCAATCAATTATATATCCAAGTATAAGCCGCTTTGGATGAATGATTTTTGTTAAATTAATTTTTAAATTTCGACATTCTTTAAAGTAACAATGAAAAACACATTTTCTAGAACATATTTTACATTTACCAGCGAATGCAACTTTCGAAAATTTTGAAATTCAGCATACTTATACAAAACTTAACTGTTGTCAAAATAAATTTGGTTTGATCTAACTCGGTTTATTAATTTCTGAAATACAAGGTTTGAAAGTGAACCGCCAATACTTATTATTTTAATAGTAGTTACAAGATCCCTTTTTTTAATAGTTCATAACGATGTCTTGTAATTCCTCCTAATCCTCAAAGCGTTTTCCGCCAAAAAAATTTTCAAAAGATTGAATAAATGAAAATCCCACGTAGCTTAATTTTAACTATACGAAGAATGTTGCAGAAGCTCGCAATTACGCTGTGCCAACTACAGTTTCGTTTGATTTAAAGTGTGGAGCATTGTTCCATCGTGCAAAAGTTTAACTTTTCGCATAATCGTCTCGACATTGTCTTCCTAATGACTGTATGCAATTTCCGGAAGGTTTCGCGGCTGGATGTTTCCATATCATGGATTGTAGTTTAGTCTCAGGTGCGAATTCATACACCCAAATTTCATCTCCAGTAATGGTGCTTTCAATGAAAAATTCCCTTCGTGTTGGTATTGGGTGAGTCTTTCAAGTAAAGCACTCGTTTAATTGGTTGTTTGTTCACCCAGCGAGCCAAAATTTTGCGAAATTTTAGGCCGCATATGATTTCATGAACACAACTTTTAGGAAGGCCAAGCATTTCAGCAATTTCACCAATTTTAGTGCGACTATCTTCCTTAATAACACGTTCGAGACCCTTTAATCTGCCTCTTTTCTTCTTCGGATCCTCCTTCAGCTTTGTTCGTAAATCTTTAGATTGTTTGCATGATACGCTGATTTTTTTCGACTTTAAACACTCGGACGTAAAACGCCCTGCTCTGATTAACTCTTTTGACTTAAAAAATCTGATAACTTCGCGCACATCATTCTTCGAATAATCTGTGATCACACGCACCACGTTTGTTTGCTTGCAGGAAACTAAATTGAATCTTGAACCGAACAACATTCCATACTCTACTACCACACACATGAACGTGTCTAGTCATGCATACGGCGCTAATATTGAGTATGCGTAATTTGTATACCAGTCACTTGTGCCTTTAAGATCAGACTTCCCTCGTATATTGGATCGGGATGTTATGTTAAACTGATAATGATATGTTTTTTACTATTCTCTATGGCAAATGTATTATTTTGAGTATTAAATAGAGCACTTAAAAGAGTTGTAGAAAATATGAATGTAATATGGTACAAGTGGGTGATACACAATGCTATTCAATTTACAAAAGCATTATACAGGGTGGGACGCGATCAATTCCCCTATTTCTAGGATTTTTATTTAGTGAGTACATAAGTAGAGTAAAATAATGAATATACCAGTTAAGAATACAAAGCATACCATTTATTACCTTAATGTTTCAAAATTACTTCTTGAACACCACGTTCTCAAGATGACATCCATTGCAGGCAATACACTTGTGAAGTTACTAAACATACGTTGTAGTAAATCTCCATTTATAGGTGCAGTTTCTTCAATTATGGCTTTAGTTCCTGCTAAGTTGTTAGATCTCTACATACCTTTTATTCAAATATTCCCTTAACAAAAATTAGGAATGGAAAGGTCGAGCGAGGTGACAGACCCGAACATATTTCCAGAGAGTACTGTGCTGTTGCGAACTGCATGAATGGTGGCTCCGCCGTTTTAAATAAAAATGGACCCACAATTTCAAACTGACTGACATCACATCATACAATTACCTTAGTATAGAGATTGTTAGGTATTCAGTACCTGATATTGTGTTTGTTTACGGAGTTATTCATGACTCGTAAGTAATGAAGTCTAAGCAGCGCGAGGAAATGTTTTTGGGTCACTTGGAATTTGTATGAGCAAAATTCGGGTTGTAATATCTCTGAAAAAGACCCAATATTCTACCTTGCTTTTGGGCGAAACGATTTGGGCTGCACTTAAAACCTTCTTTTACTTGAGCCACATTCTCTGGTGTCATGAATTTTTAGGCATTTCATCATTAACGTTTAGTACACTGTTTTCCAATTTCTTAACTCATTGCATGATTGTTTTACCCTTAAAAACCATACCATGCTTCCACATAGTGAATTAAATGAAAATTTCTCTGCGTTGCAAAACAGACGACCTCGTGTAAGAAATGAAGATCTGCAACATGATCTATCATTAACCATTACTTCCTTACTACGTACCACTTTTTTCCTGATCGCGTGCAATCTTATGTATGTGTTACCGGCCATGCCCGATTTTGGAACCAACTAGTCTTGTGTAGGTCATTTTAGTTTATCCAAAGCACAATTGATGATGAATCAGTTTGGCGTAGTACTTATTCTAAAATTATTGTCTCTCAGGACAAACTAATTTGTCTTAGTTTAAATCATACTTTGCGGTTTAGCACAAACGAGTTTAGCCTGTTCGAAATGTGTTTCTATTATACTATTTTAGCCTACACTAAACTAGAGTGTCCAAAGTTGATGTAAATCGAAAGAACCAAGTGTTCCATTCGAGCATTATGGCAGTAAACCCAGAATAGGTTTCTCTGTTACTTCATCAGCATTAAAATCAATGCAAAAATTCAAAACGCGGAAGATCTTTGAAAACATTTCGAAGATGAAACCTAAGGTAAAATACATGCAGTTCGTGAAGAATTGACCATTTATATAAGATCATAAGAACACTTCGTTGCTTTCGGTGTCACCAAAAAAAAAACAGGACGAGGGTGATCTTTGAAAACATTTTCAAGATGAAAATCTACTTGTCGGAAGTGTTAAGATATATGTTTTGTTTTGTTTTTGTTTTTGGTTGAGACTTCGGGATGCGGAAATTCCCTTCAACTACTATGGTCATTTTGCCATACTTACTAGAATTTTGCTGAATCTGGAGGAATCCCATCACATTGACATGGGACCTACAATTTTACATCCTTATCCGAGAAGAAGACGTGTTTTTAAATCTTTCGCCGCCGAAAAATGTACCGACCCCAATCGAGTTTGAACCAACATCCCTTGGGTGTAGAGGCAAACTACTACAGCAAACTAGGCCGGTATGAAATATTGTAAAAGAGGAAGTACATATGGTTTTCGTCCAACATTTTCAATGTCAAAATTTTAGTGAAAATAAATTTTTGGATCCCCTGACTCCGAGAATCGTGTTAGTAGAAATTGATGTAAGTTTGTCTTTGTCTATCTATGTGTGAACAGAATATCTCGAAAACGAAAAGCCATAAATTAACAAACTTTAATAATTAAGTTTATAGCTATTCGAACACGTGACTTCAACAATTTCATTAAAATCGGATAACCGGAAGTGCCCCTTTACTCTTGTCATTTTTTTGTTTTTCGCGATTTTTTCGAATTTTTTTAAACTTACTATTGTAACAAAAATTAGAAACGGTAAATGGAAAATTCTAGAATCATCTAGAATGTTTTCTTTATAATAAAATAGATGATGTTATCGCAATGTTCATTGCGGTAACCGACACCTGTCAATTAGTTAGGCCAGTAATGAGTCATAGCATTACAAATTATTACATCATTATTATGAGTAATATTCTGGAATCTTCTCTTTCTATTGTTCTAGAATGTATCTTTCCTATATAAACAGCAGATTAAATTCTCTTAGTTTAGTTTTTGTTAGAATATTGTGTTGTAAGTTACTGATGAATATGAATAGAAATATAAATGTTTAATGTTACTGGATTGTGAAATAAATACTTAAATAAATTAGTGTATATAGTTAATTGTAATTAATTGTAATCTTAGTGAATATAAATAATCATTTTAAAACAATTAACTAGTTTCATTTCACTATATTTCTTAGCCATTTAATGCCCTTTCAAATAACGTAGGCGGTTTCCCAGAAAGTTTTCTGTAAATTGAATAACTGAAACTACTTTTAGCGTTAATTCTGAATAAAATAACTATGAAGCTAAAAGTCCTAGGCTAAATAAAAATTTATTTTTAAAATCATGACTACCTTCGTATATAAAATCAAGAATTTGGTTGAAATTGAATAATTAGAAGTACGAGTTTATTTTTGTCAATTTTAGATATTTTCCGAATTTTTAGTTTTTCGTGATTTTTTTGAAATCGGCTGGAATAGTTAAGAAAGCCTAGTTTACTCTATTCAAAAATGTTTTCACCATGCCACTGATTTATCCCTTAAAGGCTAGTACCAATTAGTTTAACCTAGGATCCTTACATAGAATTTAGGATAATCTAATTTAAAATAGGTCAAACTAATTCATCCAATAAACGAGTTTAGTTTAATCATAAAATGGGTTTGGTCGATAACATAGATATATTAGCAAAAGAAAACACATACTTATTGAAAAAGTGTAATAAACATCAATTTATTAGGAAAATATAAATTATGTCAATGCAAATGATAAAGTGTCATTATTTTATAATTGAGTTCTTAGAAGCGTTGAAATGATTTGAAGAAGTAATCGTTAAACTAAATCACTTGCAGAAGTCTCAGATTTTGTACCTACATTTTCCGCACGTATACATTCATGGTTACTGGTAAAGAGCATTAAGGCATTTTATCCTAACATAAACGCAGGATTTACTCTCACAGACCAAACATAGAGTCAACAATGTCAGAAGTTTTTTCATCGCCTAAATTTCTTACTTCCGATTTTGACGATTCATTAGAATTAAATTATACTGTCTCCGAATTGTTGCTACTATTGACCATTAGGACAAGGCATAACTTCCTCATTAATATTTTCTCTTACATTGACAGAGATATTCAGACCCCTCTTGTTTGCTGAATTAGTCATAATAATGGCTGCACCAGTTTTCGTCCTTACATGATTTTCTTTTCAGTGATACTTGAGAAATCGAACGCGAAAAACCCAGTATATCGTTTTAGAAGGACTTGCTCCTTGACGAGAAGATCCTACTATGTGTTGTTGTACTTATCTAGTTGTTAATATTGTGTAAGGAAGGGGTCCTTGATGCGCACAGCAGCACGTAAAGTTCGCTTCTCCAAAGGATTAAAAAGCCCCTGCTATCCCTATCTTCCCTTCGATTCAAGCGAAGCAAACGAGAGCCTCTAGATCTCGCCCCTTTGGGTAGACGGCTTCTGGAAAGCTTCAGGCAAAAATAACGATATGGAAATCGATTCGCAACAAGAAGAACATGAACCTGTAGGTTCCACACAGGTGAGAGTGTGGTATCTCATTAATTGCTTAGGAAAGGTGAAGGATTTCTGCTGTTCATGTTTTCCCGTCAATTCATGCAGAACTGTTGAAAGTTCGATTTTTCGGAGAAGATGGCCTTTGAAAAATTTCACGCCGAATTGAGTACCTCTGGGTTGGGCTCAAAATCCCGTCATTTTTATGACGACCAATCGATACGATATTATTGAAAGTGGTTCAATGGTCATTAAATTCGCTAAAAGATCGGCGTTGTTGGGCTGCAAGTGAGGCGAATTCCGCTGGCAGAATGGGAGGATCTTCGTTATCTTCTTATTTATCATCTGTTAACGACTGTGTTATCTTGAAGAGCTGTTTGTTAGTAAAGTCCGCCTGTATGCACTTAACATTCAACCGTATCAAATCCAGTAGAATTCCTTGTAATGCGTCTTAACCACATCTCCCCACTCTAGCAACTCATCGATAGTCCCATATAAAGGATTTATGCAGTGACTGGAGCTTGCATATGGTGCAAGACGGTAAACAAATAGTGATGTTCATGTTATCAATATTTCGTTTGCGCTAGAATATTTATCTAAAACTAGTAAAATGAAATGTTAAAACAAATTGGTTTGTACCCGACTAGGTCGTCTACACAAGTGCGCCTGGTGATGCTGTTTTTAGAAGTAAAGCGCACATGTTTTTCCTTAAATAATAAAGAACAAAGGTACAAAATTACCTACTGCACTCATGTATGTAACGAGAGTGACTAACGAACCTCTTTAGACAGCAGTGAGCATCGAAATCTAATTGAATCCATTTAGTATACTCGATTGTCCGGCTAATAATGGGATGTCAAAAGTATTATATGTGTGAATAGGCCTTTATATCAACCTTTATTAGACACAAGGATAAGATGTTCTTCTTAAATATTTTAAAGAAAATTGAAATTAAAAAAATTTCCTGTTTATATGTCAGTTTTGCGAAGCATTGATTGAAGCGAGCGTAACTCAGTGAGTAGCGAGCCGGATTCACATGAACATAGTCACTGATTCAAATTCCACGTATAGTATTTTTTATAAATCTAAATAAAATTTTTAGGTGTACACATTTACATTTTATCTATTTATTTTATATTAAATGTTTACATTTTTATTATTTTATAATTAATTTCTGTTTTAAAAATTCGTTTTTAGAATTACTTAAAAATAAAATACTTTTACAATTTTAAGACGTACTACAAGATAATTGGGATAATTTAACTCTTTTTGCAACTAAATCAATTCACGCGCAGTAGAAAGTGATGTAAAAATAAATTTAGAAACAGATATAGTTTGTTTGCCTAGTAATAAAATTCGCAAATTTATACAATATCAAACATTTAAATAATTAGAACCGTTTCAAAACGACGTAATAAGTCCTCTAACAATAAGAAGGCTACTGTGTAAATTGTTAACCCTCAAATCAAACAAGTTACGGAACAAAGAGTGGCCCTGAACAAGAAGGGAAAGGATTATCATTGTATACTTCAAACCATTTAAATGCTTGCTATGTATAAATTTTATAAATTACAAACGGCGATGAATTTGAAATTTATTTTGTACCATTTTCTTATGCGAGTGAATTGATTTAATTGCAAAAAAGTTGAACTATTTCTAATCATTTTACATTTATATTAAAATTAAAATTATAAAATCGTGTTATTCAAGTAAATCTGAAAACGAATTTTTAAAACAGGTTAATTAGTAAAATAAAAGTATACGTGTTTTAATATAAAATAAATAGATAAAATTTAGATGTATAAATCTAACAAATTGTATTTTGATTTAAAAAAAAATCTAATAATATGGATTTGAACCAGCGACTTCGTTTATGTGAATCAGTATCATTTGTCATTCAGCTACGCTTTGTAAAACTGATAATAGAGAGGAAATAATTTTGATTTCAAATTTCGTTAAAAATTTGTGTTCAATAAAGTTTCATACAAAAACCTATTCACACATAATGTATTATTGAATCCCCGAGACCACGTCGTGACTTCCCATTGTAAGTCAATTTTTAATAAGTTTTTGCAGATAATCAAAAAATTTAAATGGCTCTTCATTATTAAATCTCCTGGTTTTTGTATTACAAGATCCAAAATGTTTAAGAACTGCTCCAAAATCCTTATGCCTGTTTAGAAAGGCAACTAATCAGTTCTTTTTAGAATAGCAATTTTTACAAAGGAACGTCCACTTTGGTTTTTTGTAACCAAGTAAGTATGTTATCCTACTAATATTTAATCATTAGGATCATACAATAACAATTTATAAAAGGCATATTACCAATTCCTATTCAATTTTTTTTTATTAACCTAGTTTACAGCCGCCAATACATTTTGATGTTGCAGCTTTAAGTTCGGTGGAAGACTCAGTAACTAAATTAAATGAGATGGCTGTGGGTGCTTTTAAAGTTAGCAGCCTTTAAAAATTTTATTTTTTCCTGGATCCTCCTTTATAACCTACGCCATCTTTTCTCGATCCTATTGCTTTCTTATCAAAAGTTCGGTTTCTCTCCTTCCATTTATCTGAAATAAAAGAATAAACAATTTTTTCTACTAAGTTATTTTATTGTTTAGTTATAAGTAATTTACACGTGTATTGCCTCAATCAGGATTGAAACCCTGGTCCTACGCTATTTAAACAACAACCGATGCATCAATTAATGCAATTTTCTTTATTTCAATTATTTTCTCACAGTGATATTACTTCATAATATATTAAGTTACATAATACAGTGCGTCCGAAAAAATCACTGTGCACTGAATGTGGGACTGGTATTGATTGTCTTTTGCATCCTTTGTATCTAGTAACCGTTACTTCCTCCCTCTCTTCACTCTTGATACAGCTGGCATACCGCACAAGGTTATTCCTGAGAGCTTGTAGATGAAGAATTAATCAGGCACCTAGGCGGTACAAAAAGTACAAGAAGTTGTTAACTGTTGAACAAATATTTCCTGGTGTAACATGTGTTTCGCCCTAATAACAAGTACCTAGATGTAGGGCAAGAAGAATTTACTAGGATGTTTCTTAGTGCAGATGTACTCCACCGTAATATAACAAAGTTTCGGGAAACTAATTTTGTTCTTGATGCTTAACGGCCCGGTAGGCCATCTACATCAAATAAGAGCGTGGATGATTTATGTGAGGCAGATGTCACAACAAGCTAATTTGTCAAATAGATCAGCAAACGATTTCTGCTAAAGAAGTTACATTTCTATACGTACAAAATGTTTGTTGTGTCTGGAAGACACAGCCCATGTCGCCAGTGTTCGATATGTCGGTGGCTGCGAGATAGTCTGGACGTAACTTTCTTTACAAATGAAGCATGTTGAATAATATGATTAACAATTACCTCGAAAACTCTTTCTAACAGCCAAAACTATGCCAAGACAATACTAACAATTCGTGATCGTTTTCTGCATAGCTCCAATAATTGAAAGTACAGTGTAGCACTTGACAGAATTGATACGGTGGTATTCCACACTGTTCGACTATTATGAAGTACTTTTAGAAAATGTAGCTTCAATTTTTATATATATCTTAGCAGCACTTTTATGATTGTATTGTATAGGGCGTCTTTAAATATTCACCTACCTATAGATATTTGGAATTATTTTATAACAAAATAAACAGGAAATTAAAGAATTTTATTCGTACCGCCAATTTAAAAACAAGTTCTCTTATGTGAATTGTATAGTCGTCTAGTAACTGTTTTAGGGGCATTTTTAAAAGAACTTCAAGATATCATAGAACAATAATTTTATATGTCATATTTTATTTGTCTTTTTAGTGCATATGGGGTGTCCGGGATATAAGCAACATTATTTAACACACGTGTACCCAGACCCTTTGTGCACACAAATCTGTAAAAATGTTTAATCTAATTTAAAAATGTTTGTAAATTTTTCGAGTAAAAATGTATCACGCCTGTATTTGCTTTACTATGAAACGTAATTAAAAACTTTGTTTCTGTTTACAAAGTATCATATTAGATTTACTATTAATGCATTTTTTCAAGTGCAAGGTCGCTAACTGTTTTAATAAAAAGTAGTCGAACCTATTACTTTAAATCAACTAAATTTGCTTTTACTAACAATATTGCTTATTAATTATAAATTATTGTAACAAAATTAGAAATAACAGTAATTTTGTAAAGGATTCCAGAAGGTGTCATCGAATTAAAATAAATGATGCCACAAATCACCACGCTACACATTTTAAATTTTTAACATCGCAGCTTTATTATAAATAAGTAACTAAAATTTGTTAAATATTTTGTATTTTAAGTTCAATTGACGTGTTTAGAAAGATTTCAAATCTTTTTATTGAATGCGTAATATGGTTGCGATGGGTAAATAGGCAAAATGCATTTTGGCGATCTCGGAGATTATTTAATATTGAAGTATCTGTATAAAATTTTGAGTTACAAACCGAACATGGTGCATTAACGTGGTGGAAATGTTAAAAAAGGCTGTGAGAAAAATAAATGTTTATAAGTGTTACAAACCTTTCGAGGAAGACCGTGGAGATTTCTAAGATGGCGAGAAAATTGGACTAACGATGAAACTATGAAAAAACTGAACAATTTTTCTTGATAATCGCCGAATCACTACCAAGGGATTGCTGAAGAAGTTGGTTCATCAACACACTTATTACTGACTTTTGTACATAAACAAATGTTTTGAAACTGTTTAAGTGTGCAACAAAAACAGAATTGTATAGAAATTATTGAGTTATTGTTAAATTAAGTCATTAACGAACTCTAATTCTTCTAACATGTCATAAGAGGTGACCAAACGCATCGAAACAAATGGAGCTTGAAGGACCAAGGCCAAAAAATTAGGTTCTGTGATCATAATGATATAATTTACTATGAATTCTTCCTAGAAGGCTGTTTAGTTATTAAAGGGTATTACCTAGAGTTTTTACGCCGTTTACGAAGAAATCTGAAACAGAATTGTAGATAAAAATTTCATGGAAATTACACCACGGCAATGCACCAGCTCACCTTTCACTACTTGTTCATGAATTTTTGTCAAAAAAACACCTGTAGTAATGCTTCAGCCTGTTCACCTGATATAACTACGAGTTTTTTTCGTTTCTAAAGTTGAAAAGAACTATAAAATGGTAATGTTTGGAACCATAGAGCAAATAAAAGCAAAATCGCTGCAGAACTGAAGGTTATACCAAATACTGCATTTTAGAACTGTTTTGAGAGTTAGAAACAATGCAGAAGTGTCTTATATCGGATGGTGACTACTTTGAAGGGGGAATATCAATATTGATAAACAAATAAATAGAAATTTCGGGAAATTTTTGATCGAACATTGTTTATTAAATTTCCACTGAAACCAAAATCAAAATTTCAAAATTGAAAACATAATTTGTTAAACCACAAGAATGTGTGATAATTTTATTAAAATGTAGACGCGCATATAATGTATATCCGCCACGCACAGGAACCGAATGCAAATAGAGACGCACGCAACGCATGTTTGGTATTCAATAGATTTAAATGTACAAATGCATATTGTGCCTCACTGAAACCTTTAATGAGAATGTATCCAGCAAAGTGGTATATGGTTAAAAAGTTTAATATATTAATATTCTGTTTTTTGGAATTCTTGGAATTCTTATTTCACAGGTGCTATTAAAGGTAAGAGACTATTATCGTTTATTAATTATTCATTCTCTAATTTATGACTATAATTTGATATTAAACTGTGACGTATCGATAAAGAAGGCCTGCGTTGTACTATAAATAAAACTCAGTTTATATTAATTATATTTAATAAATAAAAAGATTGAGGATAAATGGATAGTTGTGACTTTATTAAGTTAACTGCTAATTAAATAATAAGAACGTTTGTTGTTATGGTAAGATTAGAGATTACTAGATTATATAAGGTAGAACATTACAGTACTTTATGACGTCACCTAAGTTAATGTCAAAATTTCAAAATATGTATATATATACAAGGTGACCACAGGGAACCGGGGGTTTTTGGTTGGCACTGTACTCGACAGTGGGCAGTGTGAGGGAGACGGGGTTGACAGCCCTGAGCTCGTAAAGGAATCCAGTTTCAATCACAATGGAGCAGTGGACGTTACAACACCGCGTATTTGCGTACGATAGTTTTGTGAAAACCTGTGAGTCAGTGACAGCAACCCAATGTCTTTTCCGGCGTTATTTAATATTGAGCGACACGGTGCGGTCCCCAACTGAAAAACGATTTTGATATGGGTCAACAACTTAAGAAGAACAGGATCGTTGATCAAAAGAAAACCACCTGGGTCTGCTCGGACAGTAAGGACGCCAAATCATGTGGAAAGAGTAAGAGCAGCGCTGTTACAGAGTCCACGTCGATCTGCTTGTTGGCACTCATTTGCTTTGCGCATGTGACGTGAATCGGTCAAGAAAATTTTAAAAACTGAGTTACACTTTCGCCCATTCAAAATCATGTTCGTACAGCAATTGAATGAAGCGCACTATGAACAGCGTGAAAAGTTTGCTGTACATATGCTGCGACTGTTTGAAGAAAACAACGATGTCGTAATTTTCATGTCAGATGAGGCTCAGTTTCATTTGAGCGGTGAAGTTAACAAGCAGAACTGTCGGTACTGGGCTGAGACAAATCCCAGACAGCTCCACGAACGCCCTCTGCACTCACCACGAGTCACAGTATGGTGAGCGATGTCGCGTTGCTGTGTCATTGTTACCTATCTTTTGGAGAATGGTGGGTGTACAGTGACAGTAAATTCTGAACGGTACACTAAAATGATCAGAAACTTTTGCCTAAGAGAGTTGCGCAGGAGGAGGAGACTAAACACAAATGAAATTTGGTTTCAACAAGATGGTGCAACAGTCCATACTACAAGAATATCTATAGACTTGCTGCGGTGTACCTTCCCCAGTTATTTCATTTCCCGGTACGGAGATGTGGTTTGGCCTCCGCGTTCTCCAGACCTCAGTATGTGTGATTTCTTCCTCTGGGGTTACTTAAAATCTCGTGTTTATGCGGACAAATCTCGCACATTAGAGGAGCTTAAAAATGCGATCCGACGTGAGATCCAACTGATTGATCAGCTAACATTGGAAAGAGTGTGGGAGAACTTTAAACAGACATTATTTTCCAAACATAACTTTAGTGGCATGCATTTTACTACATTTTTATGTCAATAAATAATTTTTCACTTCAACATTAACCGAGAATTATTTTTTTTAAAAACGTCCTCCTCGTGATCACCCTGTATAATTTGTCACAAATTTTCTTTACAACATTACTTAAATACACATTTTACATTGAAATTAATAGGTCCATTTTGAGCATGTTAAAAATTGCTTATAATGTACAGTCATTTATTGTAAAGAAAAATTGTGTCAAATTTTTATTTTAATGGTGATATGATGTCAGGTTGGAAATTTAGTGCTGGCAACTTAAAACGTGGGATTAAAATATACATATGTATGTACATATGTATGTAATATACAGGGTGTCCCTGAAATGATAGGAAATCTCGCTACCACAGATTCCTTGATGAAAATAAAGGCTACTTTGATAGTACATGTTAGTTCTTTAACG
>JAHWXV010592968.1:0-10268 GCA_024586415.1 Phrixothrix hirtus | reverse complement strand
ACTGTTATATTAATTGTGAAATAATTGCGTCACTTTGCTTTACTTGTAAAATTTAATTGCTGAATCACTTTAATGAACATATTAGTAGCTTTTCAATAATACCAAAATAAGAGAAACAAAACTTACTTTACTTTTCGAATTTGAATTTTATAGACAGTAAATTCTTTAGTAGTATACTAGGCACCCTCGTTTATTTTAGGCAGCATAGATATAAGTTTCTCTAGAGAAAAAGGTATGAGATGCTAGCAAATTAATCACTGGTAACACGTAACTCAAAACATTTTATTTCTTTAACTAGTTTTTTTTCTTAAAGTCACATTTGCAGGATTGAATAGCGTATTTCTTTTATTTAATTCGTATTCATATCTAACGTATTATACAGCTTATCTGTTATT
Source organism: Phrixothrix hirtus (assembly GCA_024586415.1). Lineage (NCBI taxonomy): Eukaryota > Metazoa > Arthropoda > Insecta > Coleoptera > Phengodidae > Phrixothrix > Phrixothrix hirtus. Next base: position 9,873 of record JAHWXV010592968.1, on the reverse strand, counting down.
AGAAAAATTGAACTGACGCTGTTATTATAGTTAATTTTTTTTGCTAAATACTTAATATTCTTTTTTAATTGTTTACATTCACTTTGTGTCAATATACTTTATCTCCTTATGTCATTTAATAGATAATTCTAGTCTAGTTAATTTATGTGTTGACGCTAAACTATTTAGAGTTGATTTAGTATTGTAACGTACTTACTACATACGAGGTACCGTCGAATAATTCTATGTTAGCTTTGATCTATAAAAAGCATTTCACTTATCCTATTTGATTATTGATTTGATAATTTCACCGAACTTCCTTTTTTTCCTAATTGACTTTACTTTAGGTTTCCATAGGTCTACTGTACCAGAGGCCGAGTCTGTACCGTAAGTGAACTTATTATAAGCGGACATCTTGTCGTTCGGGTGTTCTTTGTGATTTTCCTTTTTGTTTATAGTGAACGACTGGCGCCCTGTTTGCTCTTTACTGTACTTTCTTTTTCTTATTTTTGCTTATTTTTATGTACGAGGGGTGTAAGTTTAATTGTGGCAGCCCTGCTGTAAACAGGTAACACCGCTTATTACATACCTAGCCTACTTCAGAACAAATGCATTCTCCCTTCACACTCCACGCAAGTTCGTAGCGACAAGAACAGAGCCTTGTGAGCGTTCAGTCTAGTATAGTGCGGTTACAATGGATACAAATTTAATAACGGAGGTCGTATAACGCAACAGCGCTACTGTGAACTCCAAGAAGCTCGTGGGGAATCTGTTACCTTACTGAACTACAGCAAGATGGATAAAAGCGGCCTCGCTTAGGTTGTCCTAGTGCAACTAATGCAAAAGTTAATGCTGTTTCCACTTTACTTGAGGCGAATTCGCGTCATACTATTCGTGAGTTAATCTTAGAAACATGTGTTTAGCCCTCGTAAACAGCAACAAAAATTGCTTTGTTTTCACATGAGAAAATTGAAATAAGCTAACATCTATTTCAAATTTCTACAATTATTGTAAATAAAAATGCCCTAACAGTATTTCTAAGTTTAAAACGAAGTTTCTCTAAAATAAAGTTTAACAAAGTTTAAGAAGGGTGCCGTTATAAACCGCGGGTTGGGATATAAAAATATAAAAATCAAATGGACACAAATTAATTATACGAAATGAAAATATCTACAAGAAAAGGTCTTCGGCTGCAATAAAATATAAAAAATCAATAAAAATGTCTACAAGAAAAGGTCTTCGGCTGCAATAAAATATAAAAAAATCAAAGCCGTCTCCGAAATTACGGTATCATTTACCTAAGATCCAAGCAGTACAATGCATGGGGAAGGTTGTGAAACAAGACGCTGCCAAGTAACGGTTTCCTACCACCAAAAATACAAACTAATAGTTTGAATTGGAGACGTTCGATTGGTCAACTAAACAGCGGAAAGAGAACGCCACAAAGTTAATAAAAACCAGAACAACGCAAGAAAAATCACCTTTAGATCGTCGAACAAGTGATGAATTAACCAATCGTGATAGCTTCGAAAAGATCCTTTAACGTTAAAATGTAAATTCCAATAAACATTGTGCTAGCACAAGCCTACTTAAGTAAGTGAAATAATATACCTCTGATCAATAGCCGCAACCATATAACGTTTTACGGAAGAGTAACGCCAAAACAAATTATATATTTTCAAAATTTATAAAATGAAAAGTTTTAAACGAGTTTTTTTGAAACGTGCTGCAACAAAACGAAAATTCCTACCAAGTTAGCTGGTTCGATATAATAGTTTGAGCTTGGAAACAAATCCATAAATCCTAACTGGAAAAAGGGAAGAAATATTAGCAAATTCGAGATAATACTGAATCAAGAATTTACAACGTCAGCGAATGTTTTAAAAGACCAAATTTACAAAAATCATTAATCGAAAAATTAATTTAATTTAAATATAAACTTAATCTTTACTACCTGTCGTTTAAATTCCTTAATATTCAAAGTTCATTTAACTGCTTTTTTATATTTTGCAGACAGAATACTCTAAGGGATCTATCCGAAAAGGTCATTGCATTTATTATAAAACTGTTATAGACGTTTAAGCTATTTTAGTATTTAAGAATTTTGATTGCATAATTTTTATATTATTGTTTCTTTAATTTAAATTTAAATAATTGTATAGAACTCATTTGATTGGTACTTAATGGTGCAAACATTGGCCGTAAATGAAATTTTGGCGTGACCCACAAAATTTAAAATAAAATCTGTCCGGAAAAGAAGGGTATCACCCTCAGGCTTATTTAAATAATAACTTCTGAAATTAGCTTGGTTACCTTTACTAAAACCTAAAAGTTACGTAAAATCAAGTACGTAATAAAGTAATTGTAATAAATTGGTCAATACTCCATAATAGGTAGTCAACGCATGATTGGCGTTTAGAAATGCGAAAAATAGCATCAAGATGGGTACTTGAAATTTAGACGTTGCTCCTACCCAATTTGAGCGCGAAGAAGATGTTATCTCACGCCGCACCATAAATCTGGACGAGGCATTGGCAACCGAATGAGCGGAGTCACCACGAAATTCAAAAGTTCGCTAGAATCTTAGCAATGAGAAAGTTTGTGTACGACTGTGATGGTGCAATTCTAACGTACACCATACACCCGTGCCAGATTGTCAATGCGCAGCGTTGATATTTATTTTCAGAACACAATCTGCGACCAGTTTTAAGAAAAAACGGCGACACTTTTTGCAGAACGGGTCATCATGTTGTATGACAATGTTTGAACAGCGCAAACTGTGGCGGATTTGTTCAATCTCCGAAGTTGGGAAGTGCTCCACTACTCACCATACTCCTCGTACTTAAGCTTCTAAGACTTTGACTTGATTCCTAAGATTCAGTGGCATTTGCTTCAAAACTATTCATGATACTTCAGGCAGAATAGTGTTTGATGTATCTGCTAAGGTAAGTATTTCTTTAGTTTGACATTTTGACTACGTCACAAATATCTAAAATTGGTTGACATAATAGTTTAGTAGATTCAAAGCGTAGAGCTCCATCGAATAACTTGGCAACCCAATATACATAATTTTAAATATTTATAATTATTAGCAGACCCATATGCGATTTAAGAAAAAAGTTTGTACCACCATTGTACTTGGCGAACTCTTTAATAAAAACCTCTTGACTTAACTCCCAAATTAATTACTTTAAGAACATTTTGAAAACGACAAATGCTTTCAAATGAAAGCATAATTTTCGAAGTATTCTTAAGGTGATTAATTTAAGAACCTAGTAGAGAGTGGCGGTACAAGTTGTCTTTTTTAAAATTGCTTATGAAATGGGTTGCCATGTTGTAAGAACGGGCTCTTAGCTTCGGCAAGTTGCCACCAAGGCATTAAAAAGGAAGAAAACCTAGAATCAAGAATTTCTAACACGATTGATCAAAATGCGTTATTATTAGGGCATTAGTACGTGGAGGAAGCCTAAACGTTTTTCGCTGTAAATTTGAGTGTGAAATTAATAAGTCCTTATAGCTAAGCAATACTGTGATCTCTTGTTCCTTTTTTGGCCTATGATATTGAATCTGAATATTTGTAAGATTGCCAAGACCACGGTCGATAACTTTCTTTATATCATTAACTAGATATTTTCCAATCGTAGGTCTACATATTTTCTCTTAGCATAGGTTTCCCAATTAATTATGGTGTTCCAGGAGAAAACGGAAATATTTTGGGAAATTAAAATATGGGCTGTTTTAAACAAGAAATCCTTACAAATATTATTTATATTCTTAACCTTTGCGGAGGTACATCTATGGGGTACACACATGAATATGTAATGGTGTTCGCATCAATTGCCCAAAAATTCTAACTCAGATTGTAAGCAATGTTTCAGAGCGAATCTGGTGATTCTGTGCTGTGCCTAGCAGCATCCAAAATGCGAATAATCAATTCGTCTCGAGTATGTATGTGACTTTGTTTGCTAAGGACCCATTTTATCAATCCCTATAATGCATAGTTGAGAGGCGATAAATCCCGAAATCGTCGCGGCCAATGCATATGACCACCACAGCCAATATATTATCTAGAAAAGGTTTCGTCGATGTACTGCGTTACTGTACGAGCAGTATGCAGTGGAGTTCCATCGTGCTGATAAAGCATTCCCGGGTGACTATCGGAACATCCTCAAAAAGACCAGTAATCCTTGATGATATCGAATCGCACCGCACGTCCATTGGTCAAAATTAATTTAAACAGTTGAATGGGGATTTTTGTCAGACGAGACGTGTGTATTTCGACTGTTATGCCCGGTCTTCACGAAGCTAGTTTTTTCAAGCTAGTATTTCGGCATCCTAACCTAGCTTACTATCCTAGCTTGGCACAATGTTAGAGAGGTTAACACGATGTTTGCAAATTTTAGGCCAGTACCGGCCAGTATCATTCCACAGACATTCTTCCTTACAATACAATTGTACAAATTTTAAATTAACCCTAATTAGTTTTGGCATTTTTGCAAAGAAGCGTATCATCTATGACAGGAAATACAAAACGCGCTTTCACTGTACACTAGTCAATTGTGTACTAGCTTCGCCGTTCACGCGAAGCTAGTACACAAAGTCAGGATAATACATTCAGTGGTGGGGGCGCTACTAGCTCAGACTGGCTTGAGATACCAGCTTACTAGCTTAAAAACGAAGTTAGCTCTGTTAACACAGAGTTGTTGCTAGTTTGCTAGCATGCTAGGCTAGCTTGAAAAACTAGCTTCGAGTACACCGGGCATTAGTGACACCTGTTAATACTGCCTTTGATATTATTCGGTCATGATCGTAGCTCGATCGAAAAAATATGAGTTACCATGCGATACCGCTGTTGCATCAAAACGTGCAAGTTGCTTGCGCAACTGCTAGCGCCTTACGGAAAGCGGCGCCCGCACTTTAAAATTTCTGTATCTTCGAAACATTTGAGAATAAAAATGTTTATAAAAATTTTGTTCTTAAAATAACTCAGTTCAATTTCTCAAAATATCTGTGGATTCAGCATTATGGAAGGAAGAAATGTTAATTTCATTTAAATTCCCGGGGGTGGGCTGATCTACGAATAACGAAGACCCTTCCTCAACCAAGAATGAGTGGAGATACTGCCTCGACATTTGCCTTAAATAAGTTTCTGTAAATTTAGAGAACTCGAACCTGAGTTGAGCAAGCCATCCCCAGGGATCGAACCCAAACCCTCGACCTTGCGAATGTTGATGTAGTTTCGGTTGTAGCGTTAACCACTACACCTCGCGCGACTTGTGCGAAAACAGCGTCAAAACTTTTTTGACGAATTGGGTCGCATGAATAATTTTGTACAAATCGTTACTAAATCAAACAAGTACTTATACCAGCTTTAATTCAACAATTCAATGTTTATCATTAAGACTAATTTTGAAAAATATGTATATTTACATTTAATTATCCATCAAAAAAAGCCGGAAAAAATAATTAATTAAGATGTTGATAAAAACAACGAATTATTAATTAATTAGAAATTAAATCAATAACTAATGTCGAAAAATTCAATAGCCCATTATTTATTGTTTATTTTTAATTAGATGTATATAATTAAGGGTCGTTAGACACTGCCAGATAAATACACTACGCATAAATAATACGAGCATACTTGTTGCAGTTGTATAATGACGATGCTTTTATATCAGTGTGCACCAAGCCTAGAACTTACACTCGACACGTTTCAAAGTTTGTTGTTAGTTTGAAATCATTATAGACAAAAATTCCATGTCCACAATGCAGTGCATATCAAACGAAATATCGATTACGTCCACTTTACAAAATTACGATTCATATCAGGTATTCTCATTATTTGATAAACACAAAAGAACATAATAAGTACTCCACGGCAATTATTGTTTTATCGATTTAGAAATAGAAAATACGCTACTTCATATTTTATAGATGTACACGATGTTTGTGAAAATTACTTCTTTAATAAAAACCTTTCAAATTCATACGGCTGTTTACATCTAAGATGATTTTCTATCTGGCCCTGCAGAAATACTAGGTCAACACAGCAATAAAAAATGCAAATTGCTCTCAGTAAATGTATAAATTAATTATAAAAGATAGGCGTTACATAACCAGCTTTTACTGTAGTCGTACTACTTCTTCCTGGTAATAAACATGACGTAATTTGATTGCTCTCTAGATATGGATTAAGGGTCATAGAAAGCAGGTTGAATGATGGGCGCGTTGTACACTTATTTTGTACTGGTGAAAATTTGCCGAAGGTCGGGACGTCCTTGATCTGTTTTTTTCACAGGCAAAATATTTTAAATATCCTAAATATATTGATTTTGGGTAATAATATGTTAATAATTTATGTTCTATATGCATGTAAGATTACATCTAAAATAATATTTTTTTCGGAAAACAGCGAATGGTCACTTCTATATGTGTTAGAGTAAAGATTTCAGCATTTACAACTTTAAGCAGAACTGCAAGTACTTTCGTTAAAAACAAACGTCCCTTGATATTACTATGAAGTTAATAACAAAAGGGATATGGTAACTACCATGAGAGTCGTCTTTACATTATTCATTAAGCAATGAAAAGCCGAGGGACACAACTTAGGCACTAGGTTCGTGTGTTTAAAACTTCAAGAACAAAAATCGCCTCCTCCTATTTACGCATCGTTTACAATGCTTTTCCAATTTCTGGGGGGCCGTATTAAAACATTTCTACTACACTTCAGTGATGTCCATCAAAGATTTTGACAAGAACAAAGTCGGGGGAGGCAATTTTGCTTGACCAAAAATTGTCTCTTAAGTTTTGTTCGAGAAACACAAAATTCGCCCACCAGAAAATGAACGAACAGGTCATCCTATCACCGACAGAGAAAAACCAGAGCAAGTATCCTAAGTGCTTCGCACGACCGCATCTAATATGATTGTTTGGCCTGATGCCACCCACATCTAACCATTACAGCACGGTTCAGCTATATAGCAAGAGTTGAAAAGCATGTGTACAATCTGAAACCAACCAAAGTGTTAGAGAAAAGTAATATTCATTGTTTTGCTAGTGTGAAAAATGTACCAGGTGCATGTCTTGAGCGGAACGGTGACCAAGAAAACGAAATTAAGTCTATAATATAAACGGTATAATCTGTTCGTATACGGTATCGAGTCTTGGATGTTAGAAAAGCGCAGTGCCAAAAACATCGATGTACTACCGTTAAAAATAGAAATCTTAAGTATCTAAGCAGATTTTTGATGTAGATGCGTAAAAGCACATTTTTTTAATATCTAAAAAAATTTAGAAATTATGAGCACATGTTGTTTACGTTACAGCTTGTTTTTGCAGGGCTGATATTCTGAGTGATAAATGCAATTTGTTTGTATTCCTTGAGTGTTTATTCAAAGTTATATGACAACTAATTTTTTTCACGCCTAACGTATAGTGAAATTACAATTCTGAAAAAACTCACGAAAGGCCGCTGCATAAGGGTCGAAAGGAAGTAGGGCAATGGTTGCGTATTACCATGCCACTGACACCTTTCGAAGATGGACTTCAGTAAGGCGGAGCAGCGACTGTATGTGAAAATTGCAGTTTCAGAACTCAGTCGAATGGCATCGTCCTTCAGCACACCACAATATTCGGCAGAATCCTTCCTCCACGAAACTCGTGTTCATTTTGGTTTATAACAATCAACATGTTCTTGTATGTCGCTAAGTTTGTTATGGCCGTGGTATGAAAACGCATTTGTGACAAACGTCCAGAATTGCTTCACGATAATGTGCCCCAGTCAAAGTCGCTCTTGTAAAGGATTTGTTGCGTTGATGGGGATGGCAGGTCTTAAAACACTCACCATATTCGTTAGACCTCAAGGTAAAAAGCCATTTCAATTAGTGGTGAAATACGTTAGTGTCTCAGCCAGCTAATGGTATTCACCATCTTACCTACCGCTGGCAGCATACCGTAGACAATCTGAGAGGCTGCTTGGTTCGTATCTTACATTTCTTTATTACATACAAGCGTCCTCCTAAGATTTCTTCCTTGACCTAGACCCGTTCAGAAGCTTCAGTGGCGGCCTTTCAGGCATGTGTTAGGGACTCGTCATACCATCTCACGTTTGGCGTGCAGAACAAAAATATTTATTTAAGGGAGTTCGACTGGCCGTTATTATAAATCTGGAAAGAACACTGCGCTAATTACTTTAAGTACAGTTTGTTCAAAGAAAACTGCAATTTTCAGATGGGTTTATTCGTTGATGTCTTTGACGACTTGTCTTTAGCGCAGATGGCAATGATGATCGAACTGCGTTAAAGACGAAGCTTTTGATATGATGGCAAAACAATGATCTTTTATGGAATAGGTAATTTTAATTGGGAAAACAACGCTAAACGATCTAACGGAATTTGTCTGCGGCACATGTGTTTTGTGCTGCAGCGATCATTTTAGTTTACTCAGCGACCGTGCCCAGTGGAAAAAAAAATTGAAAATAATCTTACAATTGGCGATGTTTTTGTCAGCTTCATTTCAGGACGTTCTTTGTACTGCGATCTGTGCTTGTGTACCTATTATACCAGTTACAACACTGCTCAGCAAAAACGGCTTAATCAGGGAGTCAAGTTCCAAATCATTAACTAGAAATCGAGTTTTTAAAAATGATGGCAAAATGGAAAGTAAAGGATATAGGAGGTGTGTTCAAAAAGTATCGAATCTTAAATTTTCCCACGTAAACCACTGAAGCGAGGGAGACGTCCTTTGGTGAAAATGTGGAGGGGATATTCATGCGCAGCCGTGAAGTTTTTCCCGCCCGCAGATAGCGTCAGTTGCCGGCAGTTGACCTACGTGTGAAGACGCGTAGTGAGTGGTCGTCGGATTACAGTTTTCGTAAAATGACAGAAAAACTTGAGCAGCGATATTGCATCAAATTTTGGTACAATCTTTGCGATACCCAAGCGGAAACCATTCGCAAGATTCAACAAGGTTTCGGGGACGATGCCATGAGCACCTCACGGATAAAGGAGTGGTACAACCGCTTTAAAGATGGCCGCACATCAATGGACAGCGAACCACGTTCAGGGAGACTCTCAACAAGCCGAAATGACAATGTTATTGAGCAAGTGCGGACTGTGATCATGCAGGATCGTCGTACCACAATCCTAGAAATTGCAACGAAGATAGGGGTGTAAGCATTGGATCGGTACATTCAATTTTGACCGAGGAGAGTGTCCGCCAAATTCGTACCGAAGCTGCTAACAATGGAGCAGAAGCAATCCCGTCTGGCCATCGCACAGGACATGCTGGACAATGCAAACAGTGACCCCAACTTTCTGAACACCGTGATCACAGGCGATGAATCGTGGATTTATGGGTATGACCCAGAAACGAAGATTCAGTCGTCACAGTGGGAACATCCTTCATCCCCGAGGCCAAAAAAAGCACGGCAGGTCCGCAGCAATGTCAAGGTCATGTTGATCGTTTTCTTTGATTCCCGTGGTGTAATGCATCATGAGTACGCACGGCCAAACCATCACAAAGGAGTACTACCAAGAGGTCCTTCGCCGCCTTCGTGATGCTGTGCGATGGAAACTACCGTATCTGTGGGCAGCAAAATCTTGGCAACTCCATCACAACAACGCACCCGCTCATTCTGCGCATTTCATTCAGGCTTTCTTAGCCAAAAATAACATTCCTGTGGTTCGTCAGGCTCCCTACTCACCCGACATGCATCCGTGTTACTTTTAGCTATTTCCCAAGCTGAAAATGCCGCTGAAAGGGACCCGATTTGGGTCAAGAGAAAACATCACGCGGAATGCGACGGACCGACTGAACACCATTCCAACAACTGCGTTCCAGGTGTGTTTCCAAAACTGGTGGAAGCGCTGGGAGAAGTGTGTGCATCACCAA
>JAHWXV010592926.1:0-18071 GCA_024586415.1 Phrixothrix hirtus | reverse complement strand
CCCGGCCAGAGAAGGGGGGTTCTGGATCCACAATTGGGTCAAGGTTAATGGGTTGATGACCTTGACCCAATTGTGGATCCAGAACCCCCCATCTCCTACTGCTAATGACTTCCGCTTTATATCGATTTCATTTACTACAATTGCTTACGGCCCTCAACAGACCGTTTACTTTACAGCCAATAATGTACGATCTAATTTACTTTCATTTTTAAGACCCATAATTTTATTAAAATTAGGAAGTATTGTTATGAAATGCCAGTGTCAATTTCTCTTATTTCGTGAATTCCACAATAATTAAATTCGTCAATATTTATTTGTTCCTATAGAATAAAATGATCTATGTTTTAAATCAATGAAATTTATAAATTTATAACACACGTTATTCATTAAAATTTCTAAATCGCAATTTGTTAGCATTGATTAAACGCGCCTGTTAATTCCAGGTATCACAGGTACGTGATCGAATATTTTTAAAGTTATAGAACAATTTAATTGTGAATTTATTACCGTGGTATTGTGCCATCGCGTGGCCTGTGCATCTGCCCTTTCTATCTCTGGCGTCACATTTTGACAGAATACGGCTCGATTGGCATGCTGTTCCCGATGTAAAAGATTTTTGGTCTTAGAGTTTAAGTAAACCGAGACTCAGGTGATAATACAGATTTAGTTTAATGTAGAAAGGGAATTTTAATTAACTTTTTAAAGGTAATTTTAATTTCCAAACTTATATTGGAATGCCTTGTCAGCCTTATTACATATTTAATTAATTAAAGGCGTACTTCATTTCACGGCGTCCTATCACAAATTTTTGCATGCGACGAAGGGCGATACACTATCCATCCCGTTACTTGAGGCAATCGTTTGCATTAGAGTAAGGTTAAAGAAGCTGCGAATTACATATCACCTGTTTAACGTAAATTATTCTAATCTCATACGTTACACTTTTGCTTTAGAACAATACAGGAAGCTTTCCTTTTATTCCTTGTGGTTTTGAATCAAATTATTCAAACTATTCAGATATAATTGGGGATTCGTTATTTGAAGTAAGATTTTATTAAAATCTATTTATACTGTCGGAATAAATTAAGGGAGCATATATAATTAACGCCAGTAGCCTGCGTAAGGCAGTGAAATTGTATTAAATGTGAAACTTTCATTTTTCTGTAATGCTACTTAAAACAACGCAATAGAAAATGGCACTGATTCCTTTTGTCTGCAATATTTTGTGCTATGCTAAAGTAAAGTTTAATGTAAAGCGAAATTATGATTGCTTAGTTCAGTAAAGTGAAATCGAAAAGTAATTTTATTAAATGTACCTATGCTAAGATTTAAAGAATCTTATTTAAGTCTAATATTTATTTTACTAAAGAATTTGGACGTAGTGAATATTTACATGAAAATGTTTTCTCCTATTCCATATAGGTGAAAGAGCCAGTCGGTCTTCATCCATAACTTTCCATGTCGAAATTTTAGTGGAAATACATGCTTTCGGGTGCCCTGTATCCGAAAATAATGTTCTTAAAAATTGTTGTGTGTGTGCGTGTGTGCGGGCGGGCATACGTGAGTACCTGCATGCGCAAGCGTTTGTGCGTGCACGAGTGCGCGGGTATGCGGTCACATGGGTACGCGTGTGCACAGGTGCGCGGTTGCGGGTGTATGCCGGTAAGCCGGTGCGCGATTGTGCCAGTGCTTGCATGCGCAACTGCACCCGTGTATGTATGTCTGTGCGTGTGAACAGGATATTTCAAAATATAATAGTCGTAAATAAAAAAAATTTTATATCTAAGAGGTAAACACAACAGTTTGACTTAATTCCGATAACCGGAAGTGCCACTTTACTCTTGTCCTTTTTTGATTTGTCGCGATATTTTTGAAAGCAACACTAACGATTTTTTAAAAAATTTACTATCCTTAGTTACTTAATGCCCTTTTAAATAGTTTAAACGATTTCTCAAAATAATTACCAATTATCGTGTAACCGGAAGTACCTTTTCGGTTAATTCTGAATAAAATAACTATGAAAATAAAACAATCAAAATCAAGAATTTGATTAAAACCGGAGATTTGAAAGAACGACTTTATTTCTGTCATTTTTAGATATTCCCTGAATTTTTAGTTTTTCGTGATTTCCTGAAATAGGCTTACCATTTTTTTAAAATCTGTTTATTGTCTACTTAATTACATTTTATATGAACAATGCGGTTTCTCTAATAAACCTCTGAAAATATAGTAACCAGACGTACTTACGGTAATAATTGTAAGCAATATATTTGAAAAACTATACATTGTAGGAAAATAAAGCGTTGTATTGCAGTTTTTTTACTTTCCTAGCATGTGAAGGTAAGAATTTAGTTAAAATCAAATAACGGTAACACTTTATTCTTGCGCTTTTTAAAGTTTTTGTGATTTTCTTGAAAACGGCTGCAACAATGTTTTTCAAACTAACTATAGTTCAAATATCTTTAATGAACTTTTACACGAACTATTTAGTTTCTCTAAAAAGGCGCGTTGAAGCGTGTTATTGAAGCCAATATTTGGAGTTAACCAGCGTTTTGCGTGTCCAATCATTTGAATAGGTGACTGTTGTTATTATTGATCGCACCATATATGTAAATAATACTTTTATAATTTCTGAACACTATTTGCATACCTATAATTCATGAGAAAAAGTCGTATGTTGTTTCACACCAGATCCTTTTTAAATTCAAATCCAGAACTGTGTTGTTTACCATCAGTTCTTTAGTTTAACAAATAAATCGACCTTAACCATAAATTATTTTTTAATTACACGATTTTGTATAAATGAGCGTAATAGTTCTCGTATTTCGGTTTCTTTTTTAATAGGGTGTAAAGAAAATACCGTACGTTCTTGTAACAGATGGTAGGAAATCGAAAATAGAGCAGAAAATGCGGTATAACTGTTTTGGCTATCACCAATCGTAGCGAGATATTTCAAATTAAAGTTACTGCACATTGGCAACCTTGCATTCAAATTATTTCCATCGTAATGACACATTTCCTGTTATGTAAATAATTTCCTGCAAGACAAAAGCGTTCATTGGTGGTGCCTACCCTACAGAGTCATAAATTACAACAATTATGGGGGGTTTAAACTGCAAAGGCTACTGTCCTCAATGATGTTTACTCGTCATAAAATCGAAGGTATCAAATTTCTTTGTGCACAAGTTTACATTTTGAAAAGTAATTGTTGTCACACTTCGAGGCAAGATAATCAAATAGCGGCTAAATTTAACTGGAAATTGAAACATAGGCACTTATTAATAAATCGAATACTATTCTGCAATTTTGTAATATGCGATTATTTAAATTTCAGCCGCCAGTAGGCCATGAAATTCTTCCGTAGGGCATAGCTTAGACACACGCACTCTAAGTAAAACCAATGCATAACCTGCAAATTGTTTGTCAACAAAATTAGCCGAAGAACTTTATTATTAAATTAAAATAGGAAATTTATTAACAATAAATTTACGAATTGATGACCATTGCATGCAAGGTATTTGTGCCTTCGTTTTAAATTCTCAAAAACGGTCTATAAATATGACAAATTCAAACTGTTAATTTGACATATAATTATTACTGAGAATTAATTAAGCTAAGGCATGAATTTTTTTCACAGCCTACGGGAACTGAAATTTAAATGATCGCATTCTACATATTACGTTAGGTTATAATAAATTAATAAAAACGCAAGGAAAATTTAAAAATTAAACTGTTCAAAAGAACAAAATACAAGATTTATAAAGCTAAGATTAGATTTTAAATAATTTGTAACATGTAGAAATATGTTAAATTTGTATAAAAATTATTTTCAAGAAAATGTAAAAGTAGGAAGTGCAAGATGTAAATTGGTGGAAGGATCGTAGACAAACCCTTGCCTACGATCCTTCCACGCACCCGCGTAGTGAAAATAATAAAGATGTTCAAATGAACTGCCTTACGTAAAGGAAGCCATTTTGCAAATACGTTGTTAAAATTAAGATTAAATCAGTTAATCGCATTAAAACTGTGAAAATTGCTAGAAAATATAAAAGACCAATACAATTAGCGATGATAAATAAATACTAATGAAAAATTCGGAATATTAATATAATTTCTGAAAAGTCTGTTAAACGATTAACACAAAGGTCGCGGAAAAAGGATCGTATTACAAGTAAAGCTAGATGATCGTGCATTATTTTAAATCAATAATAGTGAACGAACTATGTATCTTTAATAAAGCACAAACCGGGAATTACAAAAATAACGAAATTATTCAGAATTTGAATAAATAAAAGTTGTGTTGGAAGGACAGTTAATTGCTGGCACTTACGTTGAACGATTTGTTTAAGATCATAAATTATATGAGGGTTGAGACGGCAACAGAAGTCGTACGGTACCATTCGTAACTAAGAAAACAATGTACTATTGTGTATAGTTTTTATCGCTAAAACAATATCTACCCTTACCTGACCTTAAACCAATAATTTTATTAAAATTTACCTGTTGTATAAAACGAAAATTATACGCAACGTATAATTTAAACTTTACGGTAATTCAATTGTAAATTCTAATAATTGATACAATACATGGAACTCCACTACTCTAAAATCAGAGTCAATTAATAAAATTTTTATCACCGACTATAACCCCAATAAGGAGAAATGATTAAATATGTACAGTACTCAAATGTAAATAAGATTGGATTGCTATTTATTCTAACGAATACCTGCATTAACTGCTACTTTTCATGTTATAATAATTTACCATTTACGTTGATTCAACAAAACAAGGTTTACATAATAGGTAAAAATTTATGCCACCGAAGAGTATAATACAAATTATTAAGTTCTTGGTGTTATTAAACGTTTCAGCATATCTAATGCGATCAACATATTGATGTTGTCATATCACAGTAGTCCAAACCCCTGCTTGCTTACAAATAGAGTAAACTATTTCTATCTAACGAAATTAAGAAGTCCTGAATAATCTTTGTCCATGAATGAAAAGTTTCTGAATTTTTAAGCGTTGCCAAAGTTTCTGTTTAATGGAATTTATGATTTTAAGTAATAGATTTTATTAAATTCTGGCTTAACCATTACTTTTATTAAAAAATTGTATTAAGTAAATGTTTTGTTATATATCGGAAGAACTATATTCTGGACAACTCCCGAATAAAAACGTTCATTCGTTGTTTATTACTGTTATTACAAGTTTTGATATTTACTAATTTTTTTGAGGGAAACCATGACGTTTTTACTATGGTTGCATAAGACCTTTTTTTTTGTTCATATTGATGTCTTCTGTCACCTGTTACAAGAACGAAGGCTTTTTTCAAGGATTTAAAACGAAGAGTTTACAAATGCGTTGAATGCAATCGTCATCATTTCGTACATTTATTGTAAATAAATTTCCTGTTTTAATTTAATGATAGAGTTCTTTCTACTAAATTTCTTGACATTTAATTTGCAGGTTATATATTGGCGTGCGTGCGTCTAATTTACGCTCTACCGAAACATTTCATAGCCTACTGGGAACAAAAATTGAAATGATGCGTATGTGCGTGGGTATTTGCTTGTGTGCGAGCGTGCGTTTGTGCGTGTGCGTGCGTCTGCGCGTGTGTGTACGTGTGTGTGTGTGTGTAGCAACCAATCTATCTACAATTCACAATTTACCATTATACAATACGTATATGGGACGTTCCCCTTTTCTACCAACAATGACATATCCCCTGAGGAAAAGAATCTTTATTCTTCCAAAATATGCAGTTTCTGAATTCTGTTTCTCACAAAAATTCTTTTGACAATACAACTATTATAATAATGCTAAAATTTCGCTTTTATTGTTATTGCTCTTGACAAAACTATTGTGACATAGTAATCAAAAAGTCTGACGGAGGTGTTTTACATAGAAATAAATCGTGTCCCTCTGCGCCGCCTAATGTTACAAAATACTCTCGAACAAAAAAATTATATAGAATCCTTTAATATAATAGCATATATTGAAATTCTGAACTGTCATTATTAAATTAATAAGAAGAAAATAAACATAAAGATTTATATTATTAAATAAAAAAATATTTTACTGGCGGTCTCCCACGTCTCCCTCTGTCTCACATTTTGCAAAACAAAAAACGCGCGTTAGCTATTTTTGACCTTGAACACTAACTGACAGTACGGTTTCCCTCCCCCTTCGCCTCTAGCCCTGCGACGTAACGTATTAGCGAGCTAAGTTAGTCGTCTGATGATAGTGAAAAAGGTGGGTGTGTTTATTCAACGACCGCTCTGTCACGTAAGTTACTACTTTGAAATCTTGTTGTAATTTTTATTTTCTCACATTATTTTATTATTTCCTAGAATATTTGTCCTATATGCCCACTCTTATGAACAATTTATATTTAGGTGAATGTATAGAACCTCGGACGCTGCTATTTTACACCTCTGTCACAAAAAAGTTGTGACAGAGTGGTAATTTTGTATGGAATTTTGCCTTGATTGATTGCTACAATAGTTAATTATTATTTTTTATGTGTTGGATATTACATCATCAATTTTTGTATGCATTTAAGGTATTTCCATCAGGTGAATTAAAAATGCCATGATCTGCGGCGAAAAGGCAACGGCGTTGTCGTGAAAAAAGGAAAAAACCCTGAAAAAGTCGCAGAAGTAAAACGTAAAGACTTCGAAAGATACCATCCTCGCAAAAAGCTAGTTAAAGATATGACAGCAAGAGAACACAGACAAATGAAAAGAAAATAGCAAGTTAGAAGTAAGAAGAGAAGAGAACAACAGAAAGCTTTGCAGAAAATTTCAATGAACACTATGACTTCTACACCTCCTCGTTCAAACTCTAGGTTACTTCCATTAAGCTCTAGATCTTGTTCACTGACTCCAGTCTCGTCCACTGCTACAGCAAGGGGAAGAAAACAAGTTAGATGAGAAAGATCGAAGCTTTATAGACAAAATATTAAACTTCAAGACCTTGTACATGAATTACAGAGAAAGGTACAAAAATGCAAGAAAAGACTTGAGCTTAAAAAAAGACAATAATAAAGTAAATAAAAGTAGAAAGCAAAATGGAAATAAAATTAAAGACGCCGAAGAAAATAGTAGAAAATATAGTATTTTATCAAATGCCATTAAGGAACATTACAAAAATATTAAAGACTACAAAACAAAACCTCACTTTATAGCAATCTTTGAAGATCCAAGAATTTAATGTTCGGGACAAAAACTTGATCTGTTTCAAGAGATTTTGGGAATAAAGAGAGATTCAAAAGACTGCACTGCGTTGCCAAAAATTATCTCATTAAGACGGAAAATTCATAAATTTTATGTCAGGGATAATGTGTAACAAGCTACCGCTGGGAAAAGAGAGACGGTCACTTTTCATAAAAGAAAGGTGCAGAAAAGGATTTTTTTGGTCAAAAGGAAAAATCTATACTTGTTTTTCCGGAAAGAGAACCCGGACGTTAAATGTCACTACAGTTATTTCGCGAAACATACGCCGTTTTATATCGTACCAGCTTCCATTGATAGTCGCGAATCCTGCATGTGCAAGCTACACGCAAATATTACATTAATGAAAGTTGCTTTGTATAAAAACGAAGTTATCAAGACAAATGACATGAATCTAATAATCCCACAAATTGTATGCGATGTAAATTCATTAGCTTGTATGAAAGGGAAATGCGCAGAATGTGAAGCAAAAAAACTTAATTATGATACTATGATCAAAGAAAAATTAGTCGCATTAACACAATGGATCAGAATAACGAATATTATTGAGAAGAATGGAGAAATTTTAAAATCAGTAAGAACATAAAATAGATCGGAAAAGTTACAATTGCAGTTTTGATTCGCAAATTTGAAGAAGAATTAAGAGTTTTTAAATCCCACATATTTAATATTAAAATCAATATAAATCATATCTCCAATGTATAAATCAATTGACAAAAACCGAAATTGCTTTACTTATTGACTACAGTGAAAACTATACTTGTAAGTACCTCGAAGAAATTCAATCAGTGCATTTTGGAGGATCGCGAAACAAAGAGACTTTGCATACAGCAGTTTTGTATCACTTGACTTCTGAAAAGGACAATCAAGTAACTTCCTTTTTGTACTGTGTCTTATGATCTTAATCATGGCCTGCCGCTATTTGGACCCACTTACATCCGGTATTTGATTAGGTTCAAAAAGAATTACCCCATGTCAAGACTATCCACTCTTTTCTGATGGACCAGCAACACAGTGCAAACAAAACACAATTTTTATCTTATTGCCACAAGATTCTTTGAATAATACGGATTCTAAAGTTTAATCTGGAATTTTTTTTAATCCGATCATGACAAGGGAGCAGCTGACAGCATAGGAGGATCTACTAAACGCTTAACTGACCATTTTGTCGCCAGCAGGCATGACATTGTTGACGCTTCACAATTCTTTGAAGCACTTAAGTACCGTAGTAAGACAAAGCCCTTTCTTGCTGGCAAAGACGATATTTCCCAGATTTTAATGGAAGTTTCAAGTGGAATTATTCCGTTGAAAGGGACTTTGTAAGTCCACCAACTACTTACTCAGCAATCCGAAATGTTGAGCTACCGAATATTGATCTGTTTTTGCGACAAATTTGTAATTTTTACAAGTTAAAAATATATATCGCCCATTTCCTGAGCATGAGATGAAAGTCGACATTTCAACCTCAGATTTAGAAGAAGGGATTTTATGAGACTGTGTATACTTCTACTTCAGAAGACGAGGATGATCAACCTCTTGTTAATCTGAAAAAATCTGCGGACATAACACCGGGTACTTCATATGACCTATCTGTGGGCAACATCCACCCATTATTAATAAAAAATGGTACACATATTTTAGTAAAAGTACCTAGTGAAAAAAAGTCGAGTGCACTTACTTAGGAGTTGCAAAAGGTTGTGTGGATGAAGATGAAGATGTTCGGGTGATGTTTTATAAAACTGTTGGTGACACTAGAAAATTATTTAAATTAGTACAATCAGATGTATCAGTTGTGATGTTTGAAAATTTGTTAAAAATAGTCCCAACTCCTAAGGAAGTCAAAAGAGGAAAGCGCGTTTATTACGATTTTGATGATCCAATAGAAGTATTTGAAAAGTATATTAAGCGAAAAGAGATAATTAGAGTAATTTTAGGTCTAGCAATGAATGGTTCTACCAGCAAATAAGACTTTATGTATCATTTTAAGATAAATATTGTTTTGTTATTGTTTTCAAACTGTGTTAAAAGTTAAAAATGTTAAAAATAAAAATGTTAAAAGATTAAGTTAGTACGTCGGCTAATTACTATCTACCACTCTGTCACTTTATTGACCACTCTGTCACAAACTTGTCCCCCTTATAACTAAACGTCGATTTAGCGTATGATTCAGTTTATTGGAAACATATACTAAAACAATGTATTCTACTATTACATACTGAACACACAATGTGCTAACCAGATTTCCAACTTAATTTATTTCAAGATTTACAAAATATTTCAAAGTTTGTTGTCTTAACAAGCAAAAATGTAACAGAGCGGTATTAAGTAACATTCTTTAAATGTTTATAATAATAATTTTGTCATATCGAGCTAGATTAAAATAAATATTTGTATTCTAGTTAAGCAAAGTAATAAAAAACTGAAAATCTGATTTTACATGACAACTAATAAATTAAAACGTTTTTGTGACAGATGTTTATTTTTTGTTACAATTCCGACAAAACTTGAAATTAATAAAAGATATAAAGTAATATTTCGATGAACTTATTATATGTTTTGGACAGCTACGTTACCTGTACAATAATTTAAAACACATTTTATTAAAGAAAAGTATATTTTTTTAACAAATTAAAAAATTATCGCTCAGATAGGCGGTACAAAAGAAGAATGCCCTGCATATATCTTTACACTCTAATATCAAATTTAGAACTAACTAACAATCCAATGATTCATGTATTTGTATCTAAATTATAAATTCAGAGTAGTCTGGTGAAGTTAGGAAAATATTATTCCTTTAAATTTCTTAATTTGATATAGTGCATCACTCGTCGCTCAAATATACTAAGTGACTCATGACACAATTTATTTTTAAATGTTACAATATTAACTTCCATTTGAATACGAAGCATCCCTTATGGATGCTTCATTTAATATTTTCTTGCGTATAATTTTTGAAGTCTAGTATAAATTTCGACGTTTGTTAATTTTGTGGCTTAGATTTTCGCATTTTTTATTTAATTTTGAAATCGCCTTTGGCAATGAACATTTCTTTCTTTTATTGCTTATTATAATTAACCAGTGTTGTATGATTAGAATACAGCCCAACACGTGCTTCTCTCCATCGTGCAAATTCTTAAGCCGCATATATGTACAAAGCAGAGAGGTTGTCTTAGAAACCATGAATAAAACGAATGAATTCGCTATTTTTAGTGCTAAAATTTCGCTTCAGATAAGTACTGAATTTTTACGACTGCAGTTTTCTTTAAGAAATCGCAATATTTATATAGCTGATTACTATGATTTGAAAGGAACGAATAAGTTGGCTATCAATTATATTCCATTTTGTACTTTAGTTTTTCCTTTCGGTGTGAGGCTGTCACGTTGATCCTATGGGAACATGTCTCCAGCGCAGACGAAAATGTCCTGACTTGTGATGTTATGTATCAGCTCTGCTGATGTGTCCAGATAGTTACTTTGTGGGCCCTGCCACAAATCTCCTCTAGTCGTCGAGGAATAGTGTCCCTCTTACTGTCCTTCTAGCACCACATGAACGAGTCCAGGAACATCTGCAATTTTAAGAATTTTGATCAACTTCGCTATTTCGTGACAATTTCCGGTGTAGGAGAACATCATACGATAACAAGCAGTTATCTACGTTTACTCTAACTTCCAATATGAAGTAAACAAATAGTTATACAGCGTTAAAAGTTCATTTAATTATTATTTATAACATGCGTAGGTATTAGTTGGCACATTTTAAACTTTTTCGGAATACATGTACCAATTACTTAATGTAACTAATTTAATTAAGTGAACTTTGTAGGTTCCTGTGAAGACACAGCTTCTTGTAATTAATTAAATCGTGTCAAGTTACTTTTAGCGCGATGCCATGGGTCTATAGTAGCTTAACGTACAAATGTAGACGGCTATCGATACTTGACAAACTTATCGTGTTTTGAGCTTGTGAACCTAATCCAATACCTTGTTTCAGTATGAATTAACACCATATATAACACGGTCAGGATTTAGTAAGACACATTCTATCCTATTCGAACTAGTTGATGGTTTATCGGCAACCTGTGCCTTCTAATTAAATTATATTTTCCCCTTGTTATATATCGAGTTGTTACATTTTGTAGTTATATATGAATATACATGCATTTCACGCATGTTAGTTTTTACCGCATCTAGAACGAACAGCGCCTTATTGCCAATAATTGCACGTATTTTAATTCCTTTCAATTTAGCATTAAATGTAAATAACGCTATCAAACAAATAAACTTAGTTCATGTAAATAATTTTAGTTTTTTCCTGTGCAACAGTAACTCTCATTTCCAGGAGTAATATACGTTCGTTTATTTGGATACATCCCAGTTGCGGATTGTTATTGCCGCTAACAACCAAATTTGGAGCTCTACATTGGTGTGCACCTTTTAATTCGTTCATTCTTAAATTGTATCGCACTCCTACTTTACTTCGGTGATTATAAATTTTGAGCAATGCGCGCTGAACTGAACCCGGACATAATTGCTGATCCACGCAACTCCTGCAAGATACTGAGCTCAAGTTATTAAAGGAAATTACCTGACCAGTTTAATGATTTCTTTGCCTCCGTCGTATTTGGTGGTTTGCTTTGGGAGTGGTGTGCCGCTTCGCGGTATTTACGGTAGGCCGGTGTTTTTAATAACCGAAGATCTCGAGGATCTCCGGCAGTTTGTTTATTATGGATGCCACCCCCTCAGCAAACGTGGTGGCTTGTTTTGTGGCGTCGACTATTATCTGTTCTATCCTTAGGACTTGGTCGACGCTGATTTTGGTGGTGGTGGAGACGTGGCTGTCTTCGTTAACGGGTTCCGCTGCGTTCTTGACTGCGCTCGCACAGAAAACTCCTGTGAGTGCGCGATTTGGCGTTGTTGTGGGTGCTGCTCCCTCAGATTTCCGCAGCTTTGGAAATTCCGTGCAACCTCTGTATTTCGCGGTGTGGTCGGCTCCGCAATTTGCACATTTTGCGTGAGTGTTTCGCGGTTTTTTGCAGTCCGCGCTTGGGTAGCCTTGAACGCACTTCACGCACGCCGGTGTCGCACTGCACTATCGGTGGGTGTGCCCATGATTTTGGCACCGGTGGCACTGGATGGATTGTGTTTTGTTGCGCGGAGACTCCACGGTGATTATAAGACTGAGTAGAGTCTTTAAGCCGTACATTTTCTTTCCCTCCAGCGACTTCTGGAGTAGGATATATACTAGCGGCATCGGAATTTTTTCCGATCCTTTGCGCTTCCGGCGCGCCGACAGTGCTGGGAGCTCTAGCTGCTTGAGCTTCTGGAGGACGTCTTCTTGTTTAATGAAAGTCGGGGTGCCTCGAATTATTACCCGTAGCGGTTTCTCTTCCGGCAAGAGATAGGTATGATACTGGAGGCCTTCCTCTGTTAGGAGTTTGGTAACTCCCCTGTAGTCCTCTGATGTTTCTGGATAGACCTTTAACCCCAGGTTGATGTTTCTGGCCTTTGTCTGTAATCATTTGTCAGATCGATGTCCAGTTTTCTGCCTGTCTCAAGGTAACGGGTGGGATGTTGCTCCGCCTTGCTGGAGCAGGTACCGGCAATGGTTTCGCCTCTGTGACTAGAGGCTCGAAACGGTTTTGTACTTGGACTTTCAATCCTGGTTTGGCTTCCGAGTACTTTGTTGAAGCCTTTCTTTTACGATTCGTTTTAACTTTTCTGAACTCTTCGCTGTCGGTTTCCGCGTCTGTGGAGGAGTACTCCATTTCTTCTTCCTGGAATTGAGTAGTTTTCTTGGCCTCTGCGTTTGTTCTTGAGTATTCCCCAAGAATATTCTCGGCTTAGTTGGCTGCCGCTTTGGGATGGTTTTTCGCCATTTTCAGAATGTGATCCGGCAGGTTCCTTATTACCATATCTGAAGGCCTTGGAGGTTTACTTGGATTGACATCATCAACCCATTCTAACAAGCAGACTAAGGTGTCGCGTGTGGGGGCATCTAGCATGTTACTGGATGACATCTTGGTTGACATTAAAACATTTAATGCAAACCCTGACAGAATGGTATTTCATACTGTGACCGAACCACCGCAACAAGCTGAAGGGGCCTATGTTACAGTATCACAAGAGAACAATGAGCTAACAACAAAATGCGTGTGTACCTGTTGCAAGCTCAGCGCACACTTTCTATTTAAGAAATTACCTGATGCAAATGCATGAGGCATTTTACGACATTCTAAAATTTTCGTTATAATTTTTATATATAAGCAATACGAAGTATATCCAACATAAAAAAGTATATTTTATCAATTATATTACAATGTAATGATTACAAGAATTTAAGTATCAATATGTTCTAGATGCTCTCTTTGTACTTGAAGACGTTTTTTCAGACCGTTGCCTCAAATAATTGAACATTCTCCTAATAAAAAAAAATTGTCAGTTATAACTTATGGCATATTTAATTTTAATTGGTCAAAGTTGTATGGAAAGAGATCTGTAGACATTTTTATTTCAAAATTCGCCACAAATACGCATCAGGAGTTGTGAGGTCTGGAGAGTTACAAGGAAAATTTTAATTAGCACCTCTGGAAATAAGAGGGAAGTATTGTTGTAGAAGAGTTAGGCTTCCTCTAGCGGTAAGTAGCGTGGCATAGTCCTGCTGAAATGATTGAGATGGGAGAGAAAAGTTTCTTTCATATCAAAATCGCACAAAGATCTTCTTAGAAGATATTGTTGTTCACTTACTGTTAAAACCTGCCATGTTCGTCCTCTATAAGGTATGTAGAAATGAACACATGTACGGAAACAGCATACCACACTGTTACTTTCGGGATATAGTGAGGTTTTCCAATGAATTGTTGTGGTTTTAGACAGCCCAATTTACTTATTAATAAACCCATACAGTAAAACGTGAGATTAATCAGTAAACCAAATGTTGAAAGAATGTAATCATCTTCATACGCCATACTCAGTGTTCTAGCACAGTACTTTACTTTTTTTGATTTATCGGACGGTCGTAACCTATTGACAACTTGAATGAGTACGAATATGATCCTACGACCAGTGTGGTACATTGGATGGAAGGTCGTTCTAAATCAAGTTCCTTTGCAATTCGGCACTGTCTTTTTTAAGAAGAATATTTAACTTGATTGAGAATGCGACTCAAATCTCACTACTCCTGGAAGTCTGTTAAAATGTGGGCAGACATAAATTGCAAACTGGGTCTGCCATTGCCCCCTATTTTGTTAGAACGAAAATTCAACCCAGCAACGAAAGCTGTTTGTCTTGAGTAAAAACGATGATTTCTGAAATTACTATCCGTTAAATAGGCACTGGTAACTAGTGTCAGTTGGATATCAATAAATGTTAGAAATTTCTATTGGCTTCTGTAGCGACAAACTTGACATTCCAGTATATTTTATTGTATGTCGCATTGCACTTCCTTACGAAATTAAGCAATTAAAAGAAACATATTTGACATTAATTCTAGCAATTTTTGGTTATTATTATTGGGCACAAGTCTGTACTATTTTAAAATCTTTCAATTTAACAACACCCGCGAACTTTTTTCCCGAATTAGGGCCGAACCTTGGATGTTTAGTTTTACGTACAGATTTTCTAATTTTATAGATACTCATGATTTTTATCCTATCAGGCACAATTTCGCTAGTTGCTTATTTAAACTATTACCTTCGGTTTCTTGACTCGTATCTAATTATCGCGAATGTTGGTTTTAAAGTTCATGGCATAATTGTTTAACAATTTCTATCCGATATATTTGTTACTTTGAATTGTACGTATGATCTTGGATGACCATATATCAATTATTATTATGTAATATGGATATTTTTGAGACGTTCAATAGATTTTAAATTATTTAGTTAGGTATAAACTTGCGATTCCTTAGATCCTATCTAATACATAAATAATAATAGTTTTTTATTGAATGCTTAATGATACACCATAAAACACCTTGTGCCTAATTAATATTGATGTACTTGTAAACATATGAATTCAAAAGGATTAGGTTCAATAATTTACCGAAGTAAATATTGCTCTACCACCCAACCCTCTGTAAAAGTAGAGCACATTATGTGCAATTTGGCATAAAGCTATTTAATATCTACAGTACTATATTAACAACTAAGTAGCATTTTAATTCTGTAGTAAAATAAGTATGTGATGAAAAATAAAACAATTAGGCGCAATTACTTTAAGCGATTACGTAATTTTCTCGTAAAAGATATTACAGGTAACATTTTAAGATCTGTATCGATAGAATTACGAGGTGCGACAATTAAGTAACGAGACTGATGTGAAAAAAATATCACTTATATTTTTAGTCACCTTTAGTGTAATCTCCTTCAAGGTAGTTCCTTTCTGCTTGCACACACTTACTCTAGCGCTTCTGCCATTGCAAGTAACATTTCTGGAACTATTCCTTTTGAATCTCTTCCAAGAGCCTCGTCACAGCTTTTTGGACACCTTCTGTTGTTTGAAAATGGTGTCTCTTAACCACCATTTTGACTCTTGGGAATAGAAATAAGTCGCACGGAGGGATATTGGGTGAATAAGGTGCTTTTTGAGGTTAAAAATTGCTGGACAAACACTGCAGGGTAGGATGGAGCACTATCACGATGAAGAATCCAATTATCAGCAATGTTTGCACGGACACGGAGAACTCATTTTCGAAGTCTTTCTACAATTTATTTGTAGAAGTATTGGTTAATTGTTTGACCAGGATACCAGGCGCAATATTTTGCGATTCCATTTCTGTAACGAGAGGCAAAGACACGTGTTCCCTTATTACAGCACAACTCACGACTGAGCGGCCACATCAATGTGCTGCTTGGTCTAGAAGTAACATAGAGACCAAGATTAAAGATGGAACGCCTACACAAGCTGCGGTATTGCCACATCTTGCAAAAAAAAATCATTCTCATTACTTAATTGTCGTAACTCGTATACATTTTTGCGATGTGGTACGAAAAGGAGCGCTCAAAAATTGGTGTTCGATGATAAAGAAAAAAAAAGCAAGGCGCCAAAGGCGCGTATATTTACGCCAAATTGGGCGTTCCTTTGCTGTACATGTTCACTACAGGTTGTTGATAAAGGTAAGTTTATTTTTTTTTTAACAATTCTTCAAAATCTTTAAAGTTTATATTGCAGATTTTCGTGAGGCATGTCTGCATCACGAACTCTGTTCCCGGCCAGTTCCCATCGCTTCCTCGATACTCCCAGATCAGCGGTAGTCCAGGTATTCGGTTTAGCCAGGAACATGTCAGCATGTCAGTATGACAGTAATCAGTATAATATAATTAAATAACATAATGAGCTACATTAGGCAATCGTTAGGTTCAATAGATTCAATTCACTTATGTAAAGAAAAATAAATTCAAAATAACAAATAACAAACAAAAAATAATTCAAAATATCAGTTCGAAGTTCAAAATAAATAAAAAACAAAGATTTTAGTAACATAACTAACAGTACACGTATATTTGCACACATATACACACAAATAAAGTTATTTAAATTGTTTTGAATTCCAGTTCGCAGGTTCAACAGTTGCACTGTTGGCACGAACTCACATCCCGTCACTTCCAGTCCTACTCCTCGTTCTCTTCCCGAAGGAATGTCCCCAACAAGGTAGCGTCCAGCTCCAAAAATTTTAAGAGGCTCGGAAGTTGCCCGCAGAATTGGACTATCGCTGCTAGAGGTCCACGGTAGGCAGGGCGTCGAAGTAGGTGGTGCTCTGGGTCATCTATGTGCTGTGGGCAGTGCACGCAGTTCTTCGTAAGGGCCCGTCCGACTCGGAACATGTGCACCTGGAATGCACAGTGCCCCGTCGCAAGCTGCGTTCTGACGAAACTAGGCTGGTACTGCAGGTTTGCAGTCACCTTAAGAAACAGCCTGTAAGTGTACCTCCCTTTTTTCGAGGTATCCCACAGTAGCTGCCATTCATCCTCAATACGGATCTGTAAGTACTCCTTAATGTGTCTTATCGACGGAAAATCGTCGATTCTGTAATTCTCATCAGCAAATCTGAAGTCCCGCCTCTTCCTTATTTGTTTCAGGCAGATCCTATACTCTACGGATAGATGGTGGGAACCCCTCTACAGCATCTGCCGCGTCCGCCGAGACAGATCGGTAAGCCCGGGTTGAAAACCTTGCTGCCATGGCTTGCATCGATTGTAAATTCAGATTTATATTATAATTACCCAGCTTGCAGCCCCAAACCTCGGGGCCGTACATAACAATGGGGTGGATAGCGGCCCTGTAGATGGTGTTTAAATTTCTCTGATCACCCCTGCACGACGCCTATCGACGTCCGCGTCAGATTCAATAGTTCATGCCTGGCATCAGCCTCCACCACCAATGCTCCTTCAGGAAGAGCCTATTCAAGTAGGTCATCCATTAAAAGATTCCATAAGGTGGGTCTCAGAATTGATCCCTGGGGACAGCCTTTAGTTGGTGTCTTCCTGAGAGGTCCCGAACACATTTCGTAAGTGACACTTCTATTTGTTAAATAACTTTTAATTAAAGTCTGCGTTTTATTGGTCAGGCCCCGACCCCTCAACACCTGCAGCAGTCCCGGCCACCACAGGGAGTCAAAGGCACGCTGAATGTCAATAAAAACCATGATCACATTGCTCTTCCTCACGTTAATGTCCTGCATGTACCGCTGAAGCGCTAAGATGGTATATTTGCCGCGGACGAATCTGAACTGCTTCGGAGAATGTACGAGGGCTGCTATTTATATTGCTGGCCTTGGTAACACTGATTGTTGCTAGGCACCAGCTGATGTTTCCAGTGCAAACTTCACATTGTTAAACA
>JAHWXV010592829.1:7500-11401 GCA_024586415.1 Phrixothrix hirtus | reverse complement strand
AAATAGTTCACATAATATGATAAAATACAAAAAAAACTACAAAATATATACTTACATGATATATACACGCGCGGTGTATTTTAGGCACCACAACGAATTTGAACCAATTTTCACACAGAACTCACTTGTCATAAACGCTGCTGTAGCAAGACTGACGGTGACGGTAACTAGGATTATAAGCATAGGTTAGGTGGCGCGGCATCGTTGTACTTCTCCGTATTTAAAAATGGCGGGAGTTTCAGTTCAAATGGTGTATTTTTTACACCGGCGCGTGTAATTAAAGGTTAAGGTAGAAACACACATTACCGGACCGTGCCCGGAATGGCCTATAGATGAGAACGTATTTAACAGTATTATTAACCATACTGATTTATAAAATTTAAATAAAATATATTATAAACGTCATAAAAATCATTTAAAAATAATGATATCTGATTTCCTTCAATTATTCTATATTTCGACATACAGCCGTGTGAGGGCTGTGCTCCAGTCTGGGCACGTCCCAGTTATGTGTGTTTCTACCTTTACACTTAAAGTTTACGTAGTAGTTTAATATCAACTCTGAACCACAATTGATTCAACTTTTAAAGTTAGGAACAAATTAGTCAAAAGCAATTACATGAATAATTTCAAATGATGGCAATTTTAATTTTATAAATGTGTGAAAAATAAAAACTCATCTGTTGAAGGGTTCCGCCGCGTTGTCTTGAGTATAATTTGTTAAGTTCAGTTTGTTGTAGGTAGTGTACTGAGTACATTAAATGTTTATAGTTTTTAGTAAAATAGAGCACTCATTTTAATTTGAATTTGGACGATGTACGGTAATCAAAAAATTGCATTAAAGGATTTCTAGTCTACCCACATAGCTTTAAATGTACCATTTTATTTTATTATTATATTAATAGCTATAACAAATTATTTAGAAAAATTATGGGTCCTTCAAATTAGATATATTATCGAAATAATAACGCATATTACTACTATATGTCAGACTGTAACCTTTGCAGTTATGTGTGCTCCTTTTGGTGTACTTTAAAATGCTTCTTTAGGCAGAATAGCAGCCACTTCGAACTATGACCAGCTGTCCAGATATTTGTACAAATGATGCCCTTTTAAGTTAAAAGTTGTATTTGTTCTAAATCTAAATCATAGGATTCACACTGACGAGTTCAATTTTCAAAGTCCGATGGAAAGGATAAATACAAAGAGTTTCTTTAAAGATATATATAAAAACCTTTATGTTTGTTCCGTTGTCCTTTGTTTTAGTGAAATAAATGTAATTTTATTTGCTTTTATGCAACTGCGTAATGAGCCCGAGAATGTATTTGACCATCGTAACCCAATGAGTTATGAAGAATTACTGCAATTATTGGCTTGAGTTTGCATGCTGGGTGATTGGGTCCTCTGTACTCACCACTCAAATGTGAGTCGTACCTTACCTTTACGCATGGGAGTGTGAATGGCTTTTCGCAAATACCACAAATCGTATGATTGTCAAATTAAAATTTCTATACCGGTAATAAAGTCTCCATAGGTACGTTTATTTCGCCGTTGAAGTACTTAACTAAATTAATTGAAATGCAATTTGGTTTGTTGACATACCGCTTCGAAGCATTCTTATCCCTATATTATTTGTAGCTACGCTAATTTTCGTCAAATCTACAATGTAAATAGCATACAACACCACAAACTTGGTTCTCCTGTATGTTATTTAATGTCCCTTTAACACTCATCGTAGAAGTGTTATTAGCGTCTATTTTTCTAAGCAAACATTAAAATATGCATACATTGTAAATGGGACAAATTATTTATGTTGAACATTGGCAAACTACGTAAACGTCTTCCCTTTGGGCATAATTACTCTTTCTGTATAATTTAAACTACCACAATCTTGAATATCATCGTCTAGCGCGCGTTGATGGAGACAGTTGTCAAAGGCTAAACTGGAAACAACCATGGCCGACACAGCTACAGCAGAGCGAGGCGTGGTTTATCGGTACTTACTAGGCTGGACATTATTAAGCTAAGACAAAATCGGTAAAAGGTGGGCGCCACTGTTCTCAAGTCAATATTGCTACCAGGTAATGTTTGTGGAACACCCTATATGTCAAGATATTAAGATCTACCTTTGGAGTAGAGACAGGCACTATAATGGTACTGCAGATACGGGATAAGACTGAAAGAGAAAATATGGTAAACTCAGAGTGCTCACTACTTATGATGAATCCTGTATATTGTGTGTGAATTGCGAGTGAAGCTCCTTTTTTGTACTCTACTGATCCAAGACGGTTTTTGATTGCAAAGAAAAAAAGAAACTGCGGGCTTTGGTACACCCTATATATCGAGAGTAAGTTAAAATATCTATTCAAACTTCACTTTTATTTGACGCTGTGCAACAAATTAGAATGAACTTTACTTAATGTGAATTACATAAGGACGGATTCTAAAATATACCACCTTGTATATCGTTAATAACTAAGCTGACAGAAATTTAGATTGTAATGCAAGTTTTAAATTTACTTTGAAACAAATGCTTTATAACTTTTCTGTAACTAATAAAATTATTGGATTAGATTTAAAATTATTCAACAGGCACTGTACAGCTAAAATATGAGCTATAATTTATGTTGTTGAAATAAGAACACTGATTTAGCACTAAAGTACGTTTATGTAATTAAATTTGCAATGTGAAACATATGGGTATAGTAACACAGTTTATCAAAAATAAAATGGTTCAAAATATGCATTCAATTTTAATAAAAACAGTATATATAATAGCTAACGCGAAAGATATTTGCAATTTGGTTAATGTACATGGTTAAGTCGACCCAACAGGCCAGAAATGATTATTTTAAAAAAAATAATTGCACTAGACGGTCCTCGTTTCGTTAACGACATCAGTTCACATTCGAATATACATTAAAGGTAAATCTATGAATGGGTACCCAAGACTTACATGGTTCATAAAATACAATACGTAATTATAATACAGTTGTTAGATTTAATAATATAATTATAGTTCATGTTAATTGTATGCTAAAACTTGTAATTAATTTAAATGTAAGGTGTCGAAGGGGTGTTCAATTTCTATATATTCTTAGTGTTGTGAATAAGTGTACCAAGATATATGTACTGTGTAACTATTCTGACTTTAAAAATTACGAATCCTAGATGATATAGTTTCTAAAATTATAAAACATTTGAGTTTTAATTTTATAACGTGTAAGTTGAACGCTAAAATATTAACGTAAAATCTCAATACCTTAAAAACTTCTTGAATTCTCGCATGTACATTTAAAACTAGTGAAATTCTCTTAGAAACAGAAAAGTAGATGAAAATCTTTATTTGCCTAATATATTGCTATTAGATATAAGAAATTCTATTTTCCAGTTGACATATTACGGATATTGTCTATAAGGTTTCGTCAAAGTAGGTGAGAGGGGCAGTCTGATTGAACCTTTTTGATAACTTCCCAAAATCACTGAACACGCACACCCACTTTACCACTAACTATTTTTGAAATTGTTTATTCTCATACAAGTGTCCTCAAGAGGTGCTTTACCAAAAGTAATTATGTGAAATTATGGGAAAGCCTTATCGGCAATAGTTTTGGTGCTATTAAATTAAATGTACGATACTTGCGAGTTACAGTTTTTTTTTGTTCCAATATCTCTTTATTTAACTGTTCAAAAATATCATATGCAATAACATTGATTATACGACTATTTATGAAAATGACGTGATACTTTAAATGCACAACAACCTTGCGGTTGTTAAATCCAACATTTTCAACGCCGAGAATCCTATATCTTGTTACAATCTTCATATCCAAAATACACAAGATCGGTTTGTTCACAATGTCATTATTTGATATAATTATATCATTTAACTTATATATAA
>JAHWXV010592829.1:0-2500 GCA_024586415.1 Phrixothrix hirtus | reverse complement strand
AAACCATTAATAAAAGAAACAGCGTGCTTAGAGAAGGTCGCAACACGGGCGATAGCAAGCACATACTGACACATTTTACACCTACGCGCATATATCCATATCGCGCCCTTCTCACCTAATATTTAAAGTGCACCTTCACAAAATGACAGAAGCGTACTCCGTTAAAATTCTGTGACTACAGTAATTAACTAACTTTATTTGAATTATTAATTCCTATAGAAAATATTTAAAATTAAGAAAGTAATGTTACAGTACCCAAATATAAACATTGAGTTAAACGCTGCTGAAATAAATATAATTAATTGATTAAAGAAAGCATTTAGAAAAACAAAAATTCAAGAGGCTTTAAATTAACTCAATAATTGAGCAAGAAATGCCTGAATCAATAAACACAGATATCTGAAATTGAAACTAACTGAAAACATAAATTTGAGTAAGGGTACGTAGGTAGGTTAAACAAAACTATTTTTGATAGCCACATAACTATATAATCCAAAAGGTTTATTTTCAACATGACAGTGCAGATGCTCACAACCATAGTGACACCATAGCTTATTTAAGAATATTTTATGTTTACCGATTAGTAACATCACCAATTTATAAAACTGAATTGTTTAGATGACTAAGTAAATTAATAAACTGTAAAGACGATGTATATTTTTATATGTTCGCGAAAATTAATTTGGAGGTGCAGAAAGGTGCTTATACAAAAGTGCCAGATTACTTCTACTGCGAAATTTATTTTCGCCTGCATATAGAAGTGAACGCCTTTTCTATAGTTACTGCATTTTATATTTAGAAAACTTCTAGTTTAAGTTAGTTTTACTAATAAAATGTTTAGCTTATTTCAGAATGTATGTAGTTAACAGACGTTACTTAAATATAAACTTGTTGGATGTGTATTTGTAGCTGTCTTCGTGTACACCTCAACTATATCCAAAACCATTGGCAGAGATTTTCTTAAACATTTTACATGCATATGTAGCTTTTGCCTACTTAACGTAGGTCCTTAGGGATAATCTTGTATTTTATACAAAAGCTTTTCCTCAGTGTGCAATTGAGCTTCGTTTACAAGTGGAAATATACACGATTTCTACAGCTTACTACCTTATTTAGTCAGAAAACTTCTGGTTTTGCGAAATGTTATTCAATAGATTATATAGTCTATTTAAAAGTCTTTCAATGACGTTCATACAGGCACATTTTAATATGAGCAAAAAGAAACGCTTATAAACTATGTGTCTAAATTACATAGTTTTCGAAATATTTGCAATTAAGGTTTTCAGCCTGCCCCTGCTTTTTAATTTAGTTTACTGTATTCAACAAGAAATGGCTGGTCAACTATACACCTTTAACCAGCGAACGAAGCCGAATTAACGGCTTCGGTATAACGCATACGATTTTAGAGTACCATTAATGGTGCAATGTACCTAATTAGTTCCATCTTTTTCATATAAAACATTAATTTGTGCTCTCTTTTAATAAATTTTACTTATGCCATATTCTTCACCCTCACTACTTGAACGTAACGTATTTTCTAGAACTTCTTCGTCGGAAGGCTGCCATTCTATTGCAGTTCTGAATTATGTTCACTACACTCTTCATAATCAATTTCTTCGGGATCACTTTATCCGCACAACTTCAACCTCTTTTGCATGCAGTGTATCGATCATATTTGTCTATGTTACTTCTACACTGAATATCTGTATCAAATACGTTTTCTTTATTGATATTATTTTCCCACAACTCGTCGTTATCTATGATGACCTGTAGCTCTTCCTCTGATAGTGGTCTGAATTCCATGTTACTGTAAAAATATCGAGTATTCACTAAATAGATGATAAAATGTAATTTAAAATGTATTATATAGAAGATAAAGTGAAACTTATTTTACACACCTTTCTATAAAATACAAAAATCACATTTGTACTATCCGCAGCTCAAATTCACCCGATATTAAATTTAGTCTAAAGATGCTAATAACTGTTATGCAAAAAACACCTTACTTATACGTTCAAACCAACAGACTAACGAATACTGAGAGCGATATGCGTCACACTTACATCGAATTGTTGTTTTTAGAAGGCACTGCGTATCCACCGAACATTTTGACCTGTGGGTAGGGTTTAAGAGTTAAAAGTGAACTTGCTATGTCCACCAAAAATACTGACAAACCCCAGTAGAACACCTACATTGGTCCAGTATTGTTTCGCAATATTGCAACATTGGTGTAATATTGCAGCCAATATCGGACCAATTACAAAATGTTAACATTTTGTAATAATGGTTCAATGCTGAACCACAATATAAAATCACTGTTAGATACCACTATTGATCCTATACTGATATTCAATATTGGAAATGATATTTTTTACAATATTACACCAATATCAAGATGTAATACAGGGTCAGTATTAATTTCATGTTGTATTTCAGTATTTCAGCAGTGAAGATATATATATATATATATATATATATATATATATATATATATATATAT